>WNWK01000301.1:12500-50000 GCA_009830355.1 Cherax destructor | reverse complement strand
GTGGTCACCCTGCCTCGGTGGTCACCCTGCCTCGGTGGTCACCCTGCCTCGGTGGTCACCCTGCCTCGGTGGTCACCCTGCCTCGGTGGTCACCCTGCCTCGGTGGTCACCCTGCCTCGGTGGTCACCCTGCCTCGGTGGTCACCCTGCCTCGGTGGTCACCCTGCCTCGGTGGTCACCCTGCCTCGGTGGTCACCCTGCCTCGGTGGTCACCCTGCCTCGGTGGTCACCCTGCCTCGGTGGTCACCCTGCCTCGGTGGTCACCCTGCCTCGGTGGTCACCCTGCCTCGGTGGGAAACGGCCGACGTGTTGAAAGAAAGGTAGATAATCATGTGTGTGTGTGTATTATGAACTCGCTATGTTAAGGAGGCAACAGAAGTGAGAGAAGGAAACACTGTGTCATTTATCGTTCTCGACTTTATTAGGAAGCAGAATTTTTCACTATAAATTTGTTCAACGTAGGAAACTGTCCATAAACAAATAATATTCGTTGAGAGGTGTGAGGTAGATGAGGAATAAAGAATAGAAGAAATAGGTGCATCAAGCGACAGAGAGAGCGATGAGGAAGAGATAGAGGAGACATGGATAAGGTGGAAAACGAAGAGGAGGAGGTGGAGGAATAAAAAGAAAGACAGTAAGAGTGAGGATGTCGATTTGGAAGAAGAGAATGAGGAAGAGAATAAAGGGACGGCTAAAGAAGTGCGCGGACGGGGTAGAGGGGAGGACGGGAACTGGGAATGACAAACGAGAAAACAGGAGAAAAAGTATATTCTGAGATATTAAATAGAAGAGAAGGAAGGGGGAAGAGAACGGTGTTTACAACTCATGTCCATCTTGAGAGTTTCCTTCCCGCTCGTCTCCACTTTCTTCACATTCCTCCTTTCCCAGCCATTCCTTCCTTCCCAGCTAGTCCTTCCTTCCTTCCTTCAAAGATATTCCTTTCCATTTTGTCTCATTTTTCCTCTCGGTCGTTTGTTTACTTTCCCTTTTTTTAATCAGATTTTTCTTGTTTTTCTTTCATCTGCTGCTTCTCCATTTTTCTTCTTTCATCTTTTGCCTCCTCCATATTTCTTCTTTCATCTTCTGCCTCCTCCACGTTTATTCTTTCTTCCGCCGCCTCCAATTTTCTTGATGTTTCCTTACCTGCATCTCTTTCTTCGTGTTCGCAACAGCAGCAGAACCATAAAGTGTTCTGGGAATGCCAGGAATGGATTTGTCTCTCTTTATGCGGGAGGGGAGATGAGGGGAGGGGATGGATGGGTGGAATTTGGTGAAATGTGGTGCTGCTAGTGGTTTTGGTAGTGGTGGTAATGCTAGTGGTGGTGGTGGTGCCAGTAGTTGTGGTGCTACTGGCACTTCTCGCTGGTGGCTGTGTATGTTCTGGTGGTGGTGGTAATGGTGCCCATTCCGTTGATGGCTGTTGCTACCTGTAAGTTTCTTTGGACCTGGCCTCCTGGGTGCTGGCCTGATCGATCAGAGTGTTGGTGCCCGCCGACCGTACTCCAACGTATGCACCACAGCCCGGCTGATCAGTAACTGACTTCTTAAAGTTATTGCTTTCCCTCTTGAAGACAGCGAGCAGATTTTGGTAATTCTCCTTATGCATGCAGAGCCGGTGTTGAAGATTCGTGGTCCCTTTACACTTATTTAGGTCCCTCTTGTGTACTCATCGTACCCCTACTTTTTATCGAAGGTATTTTAGCACCGTTTGTCAAGCCTTTGTTTTCATACGGTGTAATTTCAGTGTACAGGTTGGGAATCAATCCCTTTAGAATCTCAGATGTACATTATGATATGTCTATCTCGCCTAAGTTCTAAGGAATACAGTTCAAGCCCTCCCAGCAATTTAGATGCTAGACTGTGTTTACATGAGCTGTGAAGGTTCTCCGTACATTCTCCAGTTCTGCAATTTCGCCTGCCTTAAGGGAACCGTTTGTACACAAAAGTATTCCAGCCTAGGAAGAACGATTAACCTGAAGTATATCATCATGGGCTTGGCATCTCTGGTGTTGGAAGTTTGTTACATACATTTCATAATATAATAACATTATTTTGCTCCTAAAAAGTGAAATCTTATTGCATTATCCTCCCTACTGAGTGATTTGAGCTTGTGTTCCGATCCTTTTTTTTCCTTCAATTCTTCCGTAAGGTAGTAATCGGAATTTGTTCTCATTGAATATCATATTGCTGGCAGTAGCCCTCTGGAAGACTTTGTTTATATCAGCTTGGAGGCTCACTGTGTCGTCTATGGATGCCACTCTCATAACAATTCTAGATTGTACTGCAAAGGAGGATATATTCCTTTGGTTTACGTCTCTGTCTTTGTCATATATGACAATGAGAAAGAGAAGGGGAGCAAGTACTGTGCCTGGAGGAACAAAAACTTTCACAGTAGCAGCCATTAATTCCATTGTTTACTATTACTCTTTGTGTTATATTGTTATGAAGTTAAATACCCATCTTCCTATTTCTTCAGTTATTCCTTTTGCAAGTGTGTGTGAAATTACTCCATTGTCGCTTTCGTCTAAGGCTTTTGTAGTTAGTGTCCACATTTTGCTTGTCTTTAAATGTATCCAAAATCATGTTATGGTTTAGCAGATGCGAGAGGAATGAGTGACTTCTGAACTATAATGACCTGGGTTACGCAGCTGCTGCGATGCCATATGATTGACACTTGCTTCCTGAAACCCTTTCAAGTAACTAGGATTATATCAGTGGTTTTTAATGACTATGGGATGACTCTAGTGTCGACGCTCCTTCATAGAATATTTAAGGCATGTGATAATGATTTCTTGCAATTCTTGATTAATATGGAGTTCCACGAGTCTGTGTCTAGGGCGGAATGCATGAGTATGCAGTCAATCGCTTTCTTCGAAGTCAAGAAAGGGGTTAGAGTTATATTAGAAATTGTGGAGACGTCTGTTACGAGTGTTTTGTCTTGTTCGTGAAAATCACATTTGGATTGTCAATCCTAAAGATGATTATCGCCTCGCTGAACATTTGAGTCGTATTGGAACTTAAGTTTTTCAATCATTTCCTTGTTATCGTCGGTGGATGTTCCATCTCGTTTTATTAAAGATCCGATACTAGATGTTTTTTTTTTTTTGCCCTGGATTTTCCATGTTAGAAGAATGTATTTTGGATTTCTCTCAATTTCACTTGTTTCCGTGTGCTTCCTCTGTCTTTCTTGGACTCGATGCAGTTTGTGCTCACTGATTTTCATTTTTCTAAATGGTGTTTCTTTTTTGTTCTTCAGAATGTCTGCTGTCTTTCACGGGTTTTGTTACCCATTGTCTTTGCCCATACAGGGCGCTCCTTTCCTCTTGCCTCTGAGCAAGTCCTCTCAAAATACTGGTTCAGGTCCTCATCAATCATATTGTCTTCCTAGCATATTGTCTTCCTAGCATATTGTCTTCCTAGCATATTGTCTTCCTAGCATATTGGCTTCCTAGCATAGATTGTCTTCCTAGGATATTGTCTTCCTAGGATATTGTCTTCCTAGGATATTGTCTTCCTAGCATATTGTCTTCCAAGCATATTGTCTTCCTAGCATATTGTCTTCCTAGCATATTGTCTTCCTAGCGTATTGTCTTCCTAGCATATTGTCTTCCTAGCATATTGTCTTCCTAGCATATTGTCTTCCAGCATATTGTCTTCCTAGCATATTGTCTTCCTAGCATATTGTCTTCCTAGCATATTGTCTTCCTAGCATATTGTCTTCCTAGCATATTGTCTTCCTAGCATATTGTCTTCCTAGCATATTGTCTTCCTAGCATATTGTCTTCCTAGCATATTGTCTTCCTAGCATATTGTCTTCCTAGCATATTGTCTTCCTAGCATATTGTCTTCCTAGCATATTGTCTTCCAAGTCTATGTCATTAAAGTCACGATTTATTAGCTCCCAGTTGATCTTCTTGATGCTAAAGTTCACTGTTTAGGACCAGTGTTAGATGTTAGTCACCCGTTTGTTGTCAGTTAATTATATGTAATTAGAAGTGATTTAAAATGACTGTTGTTAATTTTCGTGACGACTAAGATGAGGCAGAAATGAACAAAGTTTAACCTGAGAGAAAATGACTTTCATCAATTTTAGAGAACACGTTGCACGATGGTCTCCGCCTCCACCAGGTACGTAGTGTACACATCTCATGTACATTAGCAGGGAAGAATGTGGTGACTGAAAGGTGACGGGGTGAGATGTGGAGTTCGGTGTTAGTGGCCTCAAGAAACAGAAGACTGTCTTATTTAAAATGGTATACAATACCGTCAAGTTGTTTATCTGTAATATGTATTGACAGTCGATAGTTAAGAAAGTATAGCTTGATGTGAGGTCTACCTGGGCGACAGTCCACCCAGTGATTATGCGACCGCTGTGGTACCAGTGGTGAATATTGGGGGATATGGATCCTTTGTCACACTTGTGCTGTATACCTATTGTCTAGCATCCGCTGGCTTACCAGAGATATTTTTTCCACCCCATTTAACAAAAAAGGGGGATTTTTTTTAGTGCCCTTCAGAGAGGAGAGTGAGAGCTTTGGTTGGGGTGTTGAGGGACTGATCCTCGTGGAGCCAGGAAGGTGAATGGAAGATATACAGGTCGCTTATTGTCCTTGATCTTCTCACCCCTCCTCCATTTCCTCGAAAAAATTGAGCTTAGCTCCTGTTGTGGAAAAAACACACTTATGTACAGTTCAGGACATTTATTGGAGGAAATATTTCAGCAGGTGTGGCTTCTACACTCTTAATACAGAGATAACTGTATACTCGTTCGTAGTTTTCTCTGTATTAGGACTGAAGAAGCCACTCGTGGCGAAACGTTTCTTGTAATAAATGTTCTGAACTCTACATCTTGCCGCTATCACTATACCATACCCTTTTTATCGTGTTAGATAAGAGTGGGAGACGAATGGTTTTTGGGACTTGAGCTGTTGGAGTGTGAGCTGGGTAATATTTTCTGTAGGGATTTAGAGAAATCGATTATCCAGACTTCTGGTGGTCTGATGTACAGTGCCTGTACTCTAAAGGAGGGGTTTGGGAAATTTGCTGTTAAGAGTGTCATCTAAAATGGTAAAACAGTGATAGTGAGAATGATGGTGAAAGTGTTTTTTTTTTTTTTGTCGGGTCACCCTCCCTCGGTGGTAAATGGCAAGCGTCTTAAATATAAATTATATATATATATATATATATATATATATATATATATATATATATATATATATATATATATATATATATATATGTCGTGCCGAATAGGTAAAATTGATCATTTAGCAAGAATTCATTTAAAATTAAGTCCTTTTTTAAAATTTACTCTTATACGTTTAAAGATATATATTTTTCATTCATGTTAATTTAAAAATTAATAATTTTGTACCAAAAGAACCTTAGAAAACTTACCTATCCTTATTATAATAAGCGCAATTTAATTTAGCCTAATTCAACAAAATATATTTTAAATAAGTTAACAATAACTTAATAATAAACAAACACAATGAAATATATTTTTTTTCGTTAGGTTCAGAATGATTTTTGCGAGATTACTGCATACACAATTTTTCGCTTGCCTTATTCGGCAAGAATAACGTTGCTATTTAAGCCAAAATCGGTAAGGAAGCACTTTTTTTAATTCATCTCATTTATTAGTTGTTTTCCCAAGGTTTTTCCTGTTTTTTCTAATTCGTGAAAAATCACATAAATGCTACATTTTTTTTGTTTTTGCAAATATTTTTCTATGCTGTAGTTCGCTAATATCAGTTGGTTCTCTGTTTCGTCAGAATTCTTCAATTGTTTTTAACCTCTGTCGTTTGTCTTTGTCCCAGGTTGTCCTTAAACCTCTTAATCATTAGATTACAATTGTTCGTCAACGTATCCACTGTCCTTAAAGTGGCAGTCTTTAGTGCCAGCAGCAGCCTTCAGTGCCTCCAGCAGCCTTCAGTGCCTCCAGTAACCTTCAGTGCCTCCAGCAACCTTCAGTGCTCCAGCAACCTTCAGTGCCACCAGCAACTTTCAGTGCCACCAGCAACCTTCAGTGTCTCCAGCAACCTTCAGTGCCACTAGAAGCCTTCAGTGCCACTAGCAACCTTCAGTGCCACCAGCAACCTTTGGAAACATTAGACAGTTCTTTTAATCTCTGCCTAATTCTTGAGCCATCTGTCTCTGGCTATGCTGTAAATACATCTGACAAATAATATATACACTTCGGCTTTTACTCTGTACGACTACGATATTGCTAGCACAAACAACTTGACTGAACAGGGACGGACGATGAATCCTGCACCCTTCCTTATCCTGAGTATATCACGAGCTTAATTCTTCAAGAAGAATAATACAAACACGATTTTAGTGTGACTACGACAGCCATCTCAACTTTAGATCTTCCGGGTGTGTCCCCACAGCTGTGTCTGATGCTAACTGACGTCACTGTCTACTGCTAATCCCTTGACGTCTCTCGTTGAAGAAGTGACTCACATTTCAATTATATTAAGCCTTAATCCTTCGCTAAAATCTCGTTTTGTTTGTATATTCTTCGTACCTGTGTGTGTGTGTGTGTGTGTGTGTGTGTATTCTGTCGGTGGTGAGGGCCATAAAGGTTTGAGTGGAATATAACCGGATTTGGGGATTTCAGCGAGGCATCAAGCGAGTCAGTAAATCTTTTTAAAATTTAGAGCGTCTCTTCCTGGCGGCGAATGTAGACTTTACCCTCGGGAAGCGCACAAGGCGATTCTGCCACGACCTAATCTGCTAATCACCAGTGGAAGAACCCATTCCTTCACTGTAAACACTGAAAGCCGATTCCCTCACTGAGAGGCCTTGCCTTCCTCCACTGTGAACACTGAGAGGCCCTGCCTTCCCCCACTGTGAACACTGAGAGCCCCTGCCTTCCCCCACTGTCAACACTGAGAGCCCCTGCCTTCCCCACTGTCAACACTGAGAGGCCCTGCCTTCCTCCACTGTCAACACTGAGAGGCCCTGCCTTCCTCCACTGTGAACACTGAGAGCCCCTGCCTTCCCCCACTGTGAACAATGAGAGGCCCTGCCTTCCTCCACTGTGAACACTGAGAGCCCCTACCTTCCCCCACTGTGAAACTGAGAGCCCCTACCTTCCTCCACTGTGAACACTGAGAGTCCCTACCTTCCTCCACTGTGAACACTGAGAGGCCATGCCTTCCCCCACTGTGAACACTGAGAGGCCCTGCCTTCCCCCACTGTGATCACTGAGAGGCCCTGCCTTCCTCAACTGTGAACACTGAGAGCCCCTGCCTTCCTCCACTGTGAACACTGCCCTGCCTTCCTCCACTGTGATAACCATTGATGGCGTTATCCCCTTCCATATTGTCTTAGTAATCCCTATATCTCATGTAAACTACCGACCATAAATCAGGGCCTTTTACTGCATTATCCTTAAATAATCTCACCCTTCCATGTATCATTAAAACGTATAGAATAATGGTCACTTATATCAAGGTCTTCGGTGACCTCTAGCTGGAGATAAGTACCTGCGTGTTAGAAGATAGTTGTGGCTAGCATCCTGGTGGTGTGGCCAGTGACATGAGGTGAGGTAGGATAAAGGCTCGGGTTGATATTTAATGGTGAAATCAAATACTTGAATCTGTTATTCATTTGTTTGTCGATCAGCTGTCATGCTAACATGTCTTTATCATTATTTCTCGTTCAGACGTGATTCTACATGCCAGCTTCATGTTTGTCGCCAAGTCGTTCTAACCTTCCCATCCCTTTCTCTTTTCCTTTATATGTCAGCATCATTTTTGTCACCCAGTGTCATATTAACACGTCAGTATCATGTTTGTCGCTCAGCTGTCATTTTAACATGTCAGCATCATGTTTATCATCCTGCTGTTGTCATGTCAACATTACGAAGTAAATATATTTTGTTTGACAGATGCAAGAAGAAACAAAATCTGTTGTATTGACAGTTAATAATAATAATAATAATAATAATAATAATAATAATAATAATAATAATAATAATAATAATAATCTTTATTTATAGAAGTACATGTACAAGGTATACAGGCCTAGCTGACATCAATAACATACTACTATACAGAAAGCCGCTTGTTATGCAGAGCATTTCGGGTAAATTAGGTCAATTTTGTCCCTCTCATTCCTTAGATCGAACCCGAATCCCTCTCTTTCCCCACCTGCTGTATAACACCTATCTGAACCTTAAAGATGCTGCCGAGGGAGTGGGGGTCAATGCCCCCGCCGCAGCATCCGGTCACAGGCCAGGCCTTCCATAGATTTCGCAAGAACACTTTCAGCTTGAAAGGTCTCCGATGCGAGAAAAGTGCATTAAACTGTACAGAAATTGATTGTTAGCATCGGCAGGGGCTGAGAGGAGTGTTGCCGTCTCGCGAAACATCAAGTGTAATCAAAAAATGATGGTAAGAGACTGATTGAAACGTTGTCTCTGTCCTGGTGCTCAGAGACGCTCTTTAAAGGAACTGGTGCATAGAGACGTTCTTTACAGGAACTGTATAGAGACGCTCTTTACAGGAACTGTTTAGAGACGCTCTTTACAGGAACTGGTGTATAGAGACGCTCTTTAAAGGAACTGGTGAATAGAGACGCTCTTTACAGGAACTGGTGTGTAGAGACGCTCTTTACAGGAACTGGTGTATAGAGACGCTCTTTACAGGAACTGGTGTATAGAGACGCTCTTTACAGGAACTGGTGTATAGAGACGCTCTTTACAGGAACTGGTGTATAGAGACGCTCTTTACAGGAACTGGTGTATAGAGACGCTCTTACAGAACTAGTGTAGAACGTCTTACAGGAACTGTGATAGAGACGCTCTTTACAGGAACTGGTGTATAGAGACGCTCTTTACAGGAACTGGTGTGTAGAGACGCTCTTTACAGGAACTGGTGTATAGAGACGCTCTTTACAGGAACTGGTGTATAGAGACGCTCTTTACAGGAACTGGTGATAGAGACGCTCTTTACAGGAACTGGTGTATAGAGACGCTCTTTAAAGGAACTGGTGCATAGAGACGCTCTTTACAGGAACTGGTGAATAGAGACGCTCTTTACAGGAACTGGTGAGTAGAGACGCCCTTTACAGGAACTGGTGATAGAGACGCTCTTTACGGAGAACTGGATGTGTAGAGACGCTCTTTACAGAATGGTAGAACGCTCTAAGGAATGGTGTTAGAGACGCTCTTTAAAGGAACTGGTGCATATAGACGCTCTTTACAGGAACTGGTGAATAGAGACGCTCTTTACAGGAACTGGTGTATAGAGACGCTCTTTACAGGAACTGTATAGAGACGCTCTTTACAGGAACTGGTGTATAGAGACGCTCTTTACAGGAACTGTATAGAGACGCTCTTTACAGGAACTTTTGTGTAGAGACGCTCTTTACAGGAACTGATGTGTAGAGACGCTCTTTACAGGAACTGATGTGTAGAGACGCTCTTTACTGGAAATGGTGTATAGAGACGCTCTTAACTAGTACTTGTATTACCTGGTGTTTACCTGGAGAGGGTTTCGGGGGTCAACGCCCCCGCGGCTCGGTCTGAGACCAGGTCTCATGGTGGATCAGTGTCTGATCAACCAGGCTGTTACTGCCGGCCGCACGCAAACTGATGTACGAACCACAGCCCGGTTGGTCAGGTACTGACTTTAGGTGCCTGTCTAGTGCCTTCTTGAAGACAGCCAGGGGTCTATTGGTAATACCAATAATGTATGCTGGGAGGCAGTTGAACAGTCTTGGGCCCATGACACTTATGGTGTTGTCTCTCAATGTACTCGTGGCGCCCCTGCTTTTCATCGGGGGAATGTTGCATCTCCTGCCGAGTCTTTTGCTTTCATATGGAGTGATTTTCGTGTGCAGGTTTGGTACCAATCCCTCAGGACCTTCCAAGTGTATATTATCATGTATCTCTCTCGCCTTCGTTCCAGGGAATACAGATCAAGGACCTTCAACCGTTCCCAGTAATTTTGGTGCTTTATCATACTTATGTGTGCTGTGAAAGTTCTTTGTACACTCTCCAGGTCTGCAATGTCGCCAGCCTTGAAGGGGCTGTTAGTGTATTCCAGCCTAGAGAGAACAAGTGATTTGAAGAGTGTCATCATGGGCTTGGCGTCCCTAGGTTATAGTATTTCTGTACTAATTTTTAGTACTGGGGCACAGGGACTTTATTTACTACAACTGGTGTATAGAGACGTTATTTACTACAACTGGTGTATAGGGACGTTATTTACTACAACTGGTGTATAGGGACGTTATTTACTACAACTGGTGTATAGAGACGTTAGTTACTACAACTGGTGTATAGGAACGTTATTTACTAAAACTGGTGTATAGGGACGTTATTTACTACAACTGGTGTATAGAGACGTTAGTTACTACAACTGGTGTATAAGACGTTATTTACTACAACTGGTGTATAGAGACGTTATTTACTACAACTGGTGTATAGAGACGTATTTACATGCACGCTAGCGTGCCTTAACATTTTTTCCTAAATTGATTCCAGTTACTTGTTATGAAGTTTTTAAATCTGAAATATAATCAGGGAAGAAAAGGCAACAAAGTGAGGATATAAGCGAACACTATCAATATGCGAGACCAAATTGTTTCTCCAAACATGAACTCTATCATTACTTGCCTATGAGGTCCCCCGTGAGAGGGTCATTAAGACTCCACCCACTTTACCATTATCCTCTCCCTTGCCACTCCTGCTTGAGAGCCATAAAGACGCTGTGCTTTGATATTCCCTCACGAGACTCGTTTGCAAAAGACTTCAGGAAGGGTGGAGATCCCTCGGTCCCCAGCGAGCGAAACGATTAAATAATTCAGAGTTTGTCGTGGTGAAGAAGACGTAGGTGACGTGAGGAAGGAGGGGAGAACACGACGACCTTTTTTTCCAGATTAGTAACCCCGGAGGGAATATTAACCCAGGGTAAATCAAGAGAGCCGAGCAGTGGGGCTTGTATCCGTTTGGACCCTTGAATCCTCTTACTCAGGAGTTGACCTAAAGCAGCAGAAATGCTCCTTCGCAAAAAAGGGCAGTAGGTACAAGGAGGCTTGCTCGTACGTTCCGCTTCGCCTTGTAATCAAGCCGGGATACTTTACCTTGTGAGCCAATGCTCTACCAGTGAGTTGTGTAGAACGAGGCTCTCTTATGGCTGCATATAACATTCCCTTAACCATGAGATTGTAATGCATCGTCTTCCGTATTCGGGCTACCAGCCCAGCCTCATGATAAATGCATGGCTCGTTGTGTCTACATAAGCCCCCTCTCGCTCCCTCATTTTACCTCGTACAACGTGTCATGTAGAGTGGATTTACTAACACGATGAGACGTCTGGAAGGGCAAAGCAAATATGAGTTTCCGACTATAATAGAAAGTGTAACATGACACACTGAGGAGTAAAAATTGTGAGTTCTTTGACCCTCGTCTCCTTGAGAGGCGCATTGCACCCTTTTGTAAGTGCATGTTTAATGGAGTGAAGACTGATATAAGGGAGAAAGTGGACCTCGCCCTTGCGTTTTATGTGCCAAGAAGTCACTCCGGAATCTAAATGACTCATTAAACTTTTCAACTTCGGTCACTGGTAAAGGGGGATGTACAAATGACACAAGAGAGATAACGTCAGGCAAACATATATGCATTAAAGATGCTGACAGTGATATTTATTCCGCTCCTTTTACTCTGTTCCTTCCTCTATTGACACCGCTTCCTCTCTCGCCTTATTCCTCTCGAGGATAAAGGTGTGAGTAACGAGATAATTATGATCAACCCACCTGTGACATCTTCCCCCATGCAGACACAGATCACATTTTTATCTTAAGAGAAAAGTCTCTCAGCTATCTTATTAATTTGCCCTTAATTCCTCCAGCGAGTCACAATATGGTTTCCCTTTTAAGATGAGCACTGGGAGAGGAGGGTGCCTTAATGCTGGTGAAGGGCTCTTGATCCAAGGAATTAAAACCACCTATCTCTTTCTTTTGTGAAACCCTAATTACCACTCATTTTCAGGGTGTTTTGAAGCCAATAATTGTAGCGCTTCCCCGTGGATTTTTTTTTCATATTTATAGTCAGGCGTTTTATTGTGACCCCTTCTGTGTAATACATAAAATTTTTACTTTGTCTTCGACATTACAAGTTTTCTTTGGTAGAGAAGTGAATGACATGATGATACGAAGAAGATATGGAAAAAGACGTAAGTACATTTCAGGACAGTTAATGAAACGTTTCGCCACGAATGTCTTTTTCAGCCCTACTAAAAAATATAATATAGAACTCGTGACAAAACGTTTCCCTTAATAAAGGTCTGAACTGTGATAAATGAGACTTGTGCAACGTTTTGGCATCTTTATTGAAGTAATCAGGACTGATTACCTCAAACTCCTCATCTTCCACCTTTGCACTGGCTGGCGAAACGTTTCCAGAAAAAAGATACCCAAATGCTGCAGAAGTGTCTCATTTATCAACTATCGGCTTTTTAAACCCTTTATTCACATCCTGAACTAAACCTGTCTTTTTCCTCACATGTTCTTTGACAGTCAACTTGGCAATTTCAACAAGAATAGTTTAGTATTTTGCTTGTCGATGGTGTATCTGAATGCCTCTTATCTAAATGTATTCCACTTAGACGAAAACATTTACCTTCCTCAAAGCTTAGGCAGGAAAATGAGGAGGTGGGAAGCAGTCACACCGTCTTTATAGCATAAATACCTGGGAGAGATCTACCTGCCTGGAGGAAGGGAAGAATTGTGTTGAGTACTTTACATTCGTTAACTGATGTTTTATTTATTTGCTTCACGAAATCGTATTACCACGATTGGAAACAAGCCACAGAGTTATACGACTCGCAATGAGTTCTAGCCCCATCCGTACTGTGATTTATATAGTGCTCTTAAAGTTTGAGTATGCGGGAGGGTGTTACCGGTTGTCTAAGGCTTTTATCGATTAATACCTGGCTTGATTTTGCGTGTAAGTTGCCGTCCGCAAAGATATTTGTCGATAAATACCTGGCACGTGTATTACTTTTTGTTAGAGGCATTTGTCGATAAACACCTGACACGTGTATTACTTTTTGACAAAGGGCATTTGTCGATGGACACTTTTACCCCATCCCCGCCCTTTCCTATGAGGAAAACTTTTGTAAACCTCAAACAAGGAAAAAAATAGATAGCATATCACCAGATATACACATCAGTCGAGTAGCTTCTGCGTCATGTACTGTTCTGGAAAATATAAAAACTACCTTGGAGAACCTTTATGGAATCGTTTGTGGCCTTGTACACACATGCAGCGCCAGCATAAAGTCCTCGTCTGATAAAGCCTCTTTAAAAAGATAAGAAATTTGTGTTTTCACGAGAAGAACAGTCTCAGAGTTAAGAGAACTGAAGTACGAGAGAAAAGCTAAATGAACTGAACATGAAGAACTCGAAGAACAAAAAAGCACAATACCGTATCTAGAACAATAAACAAATAACCCGCACATAGAATGAAGCTTATAACGACGTTTCGGTCCGACTTGGACTAATTAACGGTCCAAGTCGGACCGAAACGTCGTCAAAAGTTGCATTGCATGTGCGGGTTATTTGTGTAATGAAGGACTTGGAAGACAAGGAAACCGTAGGCAATATAATTACGAGGTACATAATACGTAATGACAAGGAGGAAAGAGACAGATTGTTTGAAAATACAAGATCGGGGAGGCTATGGCGGTAGAGAACGTACTTTATAAGAGTTAGAATATATTATTTGGGTTATACAGTAGTAGAGTAACCTTAAAGAGGATGTGGACCTGTAAGTAGCTTCAAGTAAAGGTACGATTGTGGTCGAGACATTTGGGCTCTGTAACAAAAGGTCTGAGTATTGTACCAACAAGGTAGGTATAAGTGAGTGAGTGTAGGTACTCAAGCCCTGCGTCCTCTCTACTCTTTTTGACTTATCTCACCTCTTTGACTCTTCTGCTCTCTTTAACCTTCGTGCTTGGTCTCTTTGACCTCTCTGCTCTCTCTGACCTCTGCCTCCTCCTCTTTCTCGCTACTTTCTATTTCTGTCGAATCTCCTCCACCTCCTCCACCTCTTCACCCTTTTTCCAGACGGCTGGGAAGAAGATTGCCATGAGGAGGACCTCTTACCCTCCCTTCACCTCATCCACCCACCCTTCCTTAGCTTCCTTTCCTTTAAAATAACACCCATCCTCCCCTTACCCTACCCAACAGTACACACACTCCCTTTACTCCAACCTATCCACTCGTAAACTCCCACTCACCCTCTTTTTAATCCCACTTCCCTCTCCTCACTCTTCTTTCCCTCTCACTCCCCTCCACTCACCAGCTACCTCCAATCCCCTTGCTTGCTTCCTTGAACGCCATCTTCCCTCCCTTCTTCCTCCAATCCTCTACCATCCTCGCCGTCTGGAGTCCCATTCAAGAGTGTTTGACTGATTGCTTCACTTATTCAGAAGCGGTGTTGGGGGCTTGAGAGTGGCGCTTCAGCCTCGCTGACTCTTCAAGAGCAAGGCAAGAGTCGGAGCCGCTGAGTGCTGGAGAAGCAGGAAGAGCCCTGATACATGCTCTGGTAGTGGTGGGGAGCTCTTGATACATGCTCTGGTAGTTGTGAGGGGGCTCTTGATACAAGTTCTTGTAGCTGTGAGGGGCTATTGATACATGTTCTGGTAGTGGTGAAGGGGCTCTTGATACATCGTAGTTGTGAGGGGGCTCTTGATACATCGTAGTTGTGAGGGGGCTCTTGATACATCGTAGTTGTGAGGGGGCTCTTGATACATACTCTGGTGGTAGTGAGGGGGCTCTGATACATGCTCTGGTGGTGGTGAGGAGCTCTTGATACATGCTATGGTAGCGGCGAGGGGACTCTTGATACATGCTCTGGTGGTGAAGAGCTCTGATACATACTCTGGTGGTGGTGAAGAGCTCTGATACATACTCTGGTGGTGGTGAAGAGCTCTGATACATAGCTCTGGTGGTGGTGAAGAGCTCTGATACATCTCTGGTGGTGGTGAAGAGCTCTGATACATACTCTGGTGGTGGTGAAGAGCTCTGATACATACTCTGGTGGTGGTGAAGAGCTCTGATACATACTCTGGTGGTGGTGAAGAGCTCTGATACATACTCTGGTGGTGGTGAAGAGCTCTGATACATGCTCTGGTGGTGGTGAAGAGCTCTGATACATACTCTGGTGGTGGTGAAGAGCTCTGATACCCATGCCCTCTGGTGGTGGTGAAGAGCTCTGATACATGCTCTGGTGGTGGTGAAGAGCTCTGATACATGCTCTGGTGGTGGTGAAGAGCTCTGATACATGCTCTGGTGGTGGTGAAGAGCTCTGATACATGCTCTGGTGGTGGTGAAGAGCTCTGATACATGCTCTGGTGGTGGTGAAGAGCTCTGATACATGCTCTGGTGGTGGTGAAGAGCTCTGATACATACTCTGGTGGTGGTGAAGAGCTCTGATACATACTCTGGGTGGTGGTGAAGAGCTCTAGAGCTACATGCTCTGGTGGTGGTGAAGAGCTCTGATACATACTCTGGTGGTGGTGAAGAGCTCTGATACATACTCTGGTGGTGGTGAAGAGCTCTGATACATACTCTGGTGGTGGTGAAGAGCTCTGATACATACTCTGGTGGTGGTGAAGAGCTCTGATACATACTCTGGTGGTGGTGAAGAGCTCTGATACATACTCTGGTGGTGGTGAAGAGCTCTGATACATACTCTGGTGGTGGTGAAGAGCTCTGATACATACTCTGGTGGTGGTGAAGAGCTCTGATACATACTCTGGTGGTGGTGAAGAGCTCTGATACATACTCTGGTGGTGGTGAAGAGCTCTGATACATGCTCTGGTGGTGGTGAAGAGCTCTGATACATACTCTGGTGGTGGTGAAGAGCTCTGATACATGCTCTGGTGGTGGTTAAGAGTCACTGAGTGGTAGGAGGCAGTAATTAACGAGCTTAATATCATCAGCCAGCTCTTCCCTCGCCCACTGGCTGAAATTTCTGGCTTCCACGAGACAGCTCACCACGTGGGTGCCAAGAAGAATCAGAGAGCCTGATTACCGGCAGAAACAGGCTCTTATTCCCCGATAATCTTGAATTTCGCTCATGTCTCAGAAGACGGGTAGACAAGTAGACTCGAAATCTCACAAAATGAGTAAAAAGTGAAATGAAGCCAAAATGAAGAATACGGACGGTGAGAAAATAGTGTAAATATCATGCAGAAAGAGAGACAGGATCAAATCTGTTGGGATTTTTAACCCCGGAGGGTTAGCCACCTAGGATAACCCATCGTCATCGAGGATTGACTGCCATATTTCCATGTGAGTTCTTCAATCTTTTCCCCAGGATGCGACCCACACCAGTCGACTAACACCCAGGTGCCTACTTAATGCTAGGTGAATAGGAACAGCAGGTGTAAAGAACCATGCCCAATGTTTTCACCCGTGTTGGGGGTCGAACCACGGACACTCAGTGTGTGAGGCAAGAGCGATGCCAACCAAGCCACGGGACGCCTAGCATTTATTATTCCGAAAGAACTTATGATAATGCCTCTTTCATCACTGATAAACTATAAAATAACTTTTAAATATTTAGGTGAGAAACTAAAAAAAAAGTTGAATACAACTATTAGGCCATAACTGAAAAATACCAGTAGCCACGTGGCGCCCAAATGTAAAAAAAGGGGATAAATTAAAAATAAATCAAAAGAAACGCTACAAATTGTCTATCAGAGCTAAAAAAAAAAGTTTGCTGAAATGCTGAAAACACTTTAAGATGGTCAAGCTAGCTGATAAAAGGGAAAGAGGAGACACAATAACCACATAAGGTCATAAATAATAACCATAAAGATTTCTTAGAGCTGCAGTATGAATAACAGAAGTCGTAGTTATAAAGTGAGGACAAAACAGAGGCGAAGGGATGCGAGAAAATAGAGACGAAGTGATGCGAGAAAATAGAGACGAAGGGATGCGAGAAAATAGAGCAGAAGGGATGCGAGAAAATAGAGCCGAAGGGATGCGAGAAAATAGAGCCGAAGGGATGCGAGAAAATAGAGCCAAAGGGATGCGAGAAAATAGAGCCGAAGGGATGCGAGAAAATAGAGCCGAAGGGATGCGAGAAGACCAAAATGCCTTTGTCATTGGTACAAATTGTAGATAAAGGTTCACGGGACCTGCTTCCACCTGTAGATTTGTCCAAGGTGACACCGCCTACGACTGCTTCAACTCACCTGTCTGCAGTATATAAGCGACTTCTTCGCATATATGCTGTATTCTTTTTAAGATTGATGGACTGATCATATAGACTCCAGGCGGAGGGTCTGATTACCTCAAACTCCTTCTGGACTGATGAAGACTGTGGCGAACCATTTCCTCAGTAAAGACACCCAAGTGTTGCATATATCTCTATTTTTCACTGGTACAAATTACAACGATTCCGAAACAGATACTTGTGGTACTCCCCTAAAACTCGTAAGCCTTCGAGTTTTAGCTTTTACTTGCTATGGGTTTGAGTCCTACCCTTCCGGGATTTATTTTCAACAGTGTAATCACGATTTCCTGGAGAGTATAACTGTGGAGGCGCAGTATGCGTCATCCCCCATATAATTATATCTGTCTGTGTATATTGTTATTAGGACGTTTCTTTTCTAACATATATAATGCTCCGTGGGGAGGCCGCTCCTGAAAAGCCAAGTTACTTTCTGAGTAAATGCTATTTGGGGTTCAGAGCTTTCAGCGTCCCCATCAAGCGTAAACGTACGTGTGTGTGTTTGTGTGTGTGTGTGTGTGTGTGTGTGTGTGTGTGTGTGTGTGTGTGTGTGTGTGTGTGTGTGTGTGTGTGTGTGTGTGTGTGTGTGTGTGTGTGAACCCTCATCATAAGGTTCTTCTTAAGTGCGGAATTTTAGCGAATTCTTGCAGCAGCATTGTGACTTTTCATTCTTCATGGTGTTCATAGTCGCTCAAGACGTCCCTACCAAGCAGGAGCTGATTTTGTCAACCAGATATTTGCTAGTTCTTGAAGGTCCTTCCATCTTATTTTCAAAGCTACTTACGCCATATTTATAAAGCTACCACAGCCTCATTTAATGCTACCCATAATATGTTTCAAAATTACTTTTTTTAGCCTAAGCTTAACTTACAGAAACTTATTCGCTGGTTAATACTCATTTTCTTGTCTATGATATTACACCGATTTTAGGTAAGTTTGTGGTGCTGATTTCGAAGATGTCATCAATTTTGTTTGATTGCCTCTAGCTTTTGATAAATTTGGCATACCATTGAAAAACAAACTTACAAGTCGCATTGAAATTATTTTTTAGATCATACAAAAGTCAAATCACTTCATTCTATATAATAACAAATTACCATAGTAAGATAAATCGTAATCCACTAATTAATGCATATGAAAGCGTTTGTAGGATTTTCTTCCATGTTGGTCATCTACAGTTTTGTTGAGTGAACAGTTGGAAGAGGTGAATATTGGTTACCATTGTGCAATAAGACACATTTCAAGCTTCTAATGGAGCTGTCTATAAACAGCCGCCAATCTCCTGGTTGATATTCAAGTCCCACTCGAATAAGAAGTCCAGAGATGGTATTACAGTATACAAGTTCTTCATCTTGGTTGAAGGAAGGAAGGAGTTCAACCTCTCTTGTCTGATAATCTGTTATGTTAACGTCTTGTTGTAGGCTTCTTTTCTTTTAGTCTGGATGCTTAAAGTTCAGATGCTGGCTTTGACAGACTGAGGTCACGTATCAGATCATTGAGTTCTTCTTGGGAGAACAGCTTCCACTGTTATCACCTGTGTTACATTCTAAAACCTGAGTTTCTTCAACATCTGACAATGGAAGGTCAGGCAGTGTTGTAAACAATGGTATGGTAACGTCTTCGCTGTGTGGCACTGGTCACCTTGCTGACTCCAAATTAGGATATTCCCACTTGACTTTCTTGTATAGATTGAAACTTCACATTCACCATACAGAAATAACAATTGTCTTGGTGCTTTTCCGGTTCTCTCCACACCATAGGCACAACGAAGTTCAAACTTTTCCTTTGCCTATGTTTCCACTGTCATAAGCATTCTACACAGGTTTTGCAAACTATATGGGGAGCCCAAGACTTGTCTTGTTCTCCAAGCGCCACTTCAAAATAAGCAAGATAGGCTTATTTTACAAAATCTCTGATGTTTTTCCCCTGTTTTTGCAAAGAGTATTCGCCACAAATGTAGCAAAATGCATTGGGATTGTTATAAAGGTTACAATAAAGAATTACAATATTGTCACGTGGTCGTTGTTGATACAACTCCTTTCGTAAAATATTAAATAATTCAAAAATATAATTCTAACCTTTATTAAAACTGTCTGTATATACAAATTGTCACTAAATATACACACGTTATGGCTAAGTTCCCTGTTGAGGGTAGGTACGCAATATCTACCAAACTAGAGCCAATTTGAAAAACCTACTGCCACTTTCGAATTCACCAACCCCAAAATACCCTAAATACCTTCAAATATCTATGACAGCAATTTTTTTGTTGTTGTTGACCAGTGATTATAGCAACATCTCTATTTTAAAAGATACCTATTTAACCTCATTTTAGGGATAACTATCCACAACCTATTTTTAAAAATATCCACAACCTATTTTTAAAACTATCCACAACCTATTTAAAAAAACTACTTTAGAATATTTCAAAGCTACTCAGTCTGTTTTTGACCATACCCATAACCAATTTATAAAGCTTCCTTTTTATACATCTTCCCATTTATAAAGCTTCCATTTATACAGCTACCCACTTTCCATTTATTAAACTTCCCACTTTCCATTTATAAAGCTTCCCACTTTCCATTTGTAAAGCTACCCACTTTCCATTAATAAAGCTACCCACTTTCCACTAATAAAGCTACCCACTTTCCACTAATAATGCTACCCACTTTCCATTAATAAAGCTACCCACTTTCCATTAATAAAGCTACCCACTTACCATTTATAAAGCTACCCACTTTCCATTTAAAAAGCTACCCACTTTCCATTTATAAAGCTACCCACTTTCCATTTATAAAGCTACCCACTTTCCATTTATAAAGCTACCCACTTTCCATTTATAAAGCTACCCACTTTCCATTTATAAAGCTACCCACTTTCCATTTATAAAGCTACCCACTTTCCATTTATAAAGCTACCCACTTTCCATTTATAAAGCTACCCACTTCCCATTTATAAAGCTACCCACTTTCCACTAATAAAGCTACTCACTTTTCATTTATAAAGCTACCCACTTTCCATTTATAAAGCTACCCACTTTCCATTTATAAAGCTACCCACTTTCCATTTATATAGCTACCCACTTTCCATTTATAAAGCTACCCACTTTCCATTTATAAAGCTACCCACTTTCCATTTATAAAGCTACCCACTTTCCATTTATAAAGCTACCCACTTTCCATTTATAAAGCTACCTACTGTACGTCGACTGTGAGGCAGGAAGCGGTGGAACGGAAGCCCGGTAAATGGACTCTAAAATAGAATTAGCTCGTCTCTTAAAAAATCACTCATTCTTTTTGTTGTTTTTTTAATTTAAATAAATTTGATAATACGCTATTAAATTATCATCCATTGTGGGTAATTTGACAATGTGGGCCATCACCTGTGATGTAATATATCTATCTATAATTACTGAGGAATTACACGAGTTCTGCTAATTACCTCCACAAACATTGCACTGGCTTGTTATTCAACCTGCAGTTGGCGTTAATTTTTTTTATATAGACTCGGGAAAATTATTGACGACAAGATAACCCCCCGCGTATGTTGGTTAATTCTGGGAAATTATCTTGGAGGAATTATTTGCTTGGCTAATGGCTGACAATTTTCCGAGATGCGGAGTTAACACGCATCGAGCTGCTAGAGACAAAGGTTCTCTTGATGCGATTCTAGTCTCTCCAGCACGGAGACGCGGCAGTCTCCTCCCCTCCCTCATGGTTCTAGGTTCTCCAGCACGGAGACGCGGCAGTCTCCGCCCCTCCCTCACGATTCTAGTCTCTCCAGCACGGAGACGCGGCAGTCTCCGCCCCTTCCTCACGGTTCTAGTCTCTCCAGCACGGAGACGCGGCAGTCTCCGCCCCTCCCTCACGATTCTAGTCTCTCCAGCACGGAGACGCGGCAGTCTCCGCCCCTCCCTCACGATTCTAGTCTCTCCAGCACGGAGACGCGGCAGTCTCCGCCCCTCCCTCACGATTCTAGTCTCTCCAGCACGGAGACGCGGCAGTCTCCGCCCATCCCTCATGGTTCTAGTCTCTCCAGCACGGAGACGCGGCAGTCTCCGCCCCTCCCTCACGGTTCTAGGCTCTCTCAACTCATAATATGAATCTGATTCTATATTTTTTAAAGGGGTTGACCGGTAAGCCAGCGGAATGCCTCAGTCAGTTGACCGAACGTTCCAGCTGCGGGTCAAGAAACACTTGTTCAGTTTCCTGACAAACCTTACCTAACCCCCCTTCCCCTCTCCCTCTCTCTTTTTACACAGGATTTTACAAGGTTAGGTTAAGGTTCCTAACTTTATTTACAAGCTAAGACTTGTTACCTACATCAGCTCATTTCAAAACCTTTTTATTGTTATGAAACATACAAATATAGAACAGGATGAAGTTGGAGCCATCTGTGGGCCAGCAATTTCATTTGAGTATGTTACATTTTAATCGGCGTATGTCACACACCCATATAGGAATGTCTCCCGACCGGAGAACCAGGTGCTAAGGATTTAATGAGCAGGGGCCCAGTCATTATACTAGTACCTTGGTTCAACCAGACATTCACAAAGAAACCCTCCAAAGTTGTGAAGCGATGTGGTACACTCGTAAATCATCCTTGGTACCTTAACGTCTGGTCGCTACGGTTCTCATAATGTTTTGTGCTTGCATTTGCCTCATTGTACATAACTGTATATAGTCTCTCTCTCTCATATATATATATATATATATATATATATATATATATATATATATATATATATATATATATATATATATATATATATATATATAAATGCATAGAGTGTAAATACCAGCTTATTTTTGGTGAAGGAAATACAAACAATTACTCTCTCTGCTGCCTTATTGCTCGTTCCTAAGTGGTTAATGTGCTACAGCCAGGTGTGCAGGCCTAGACTACACCTGTGTTCTTAATAGTTGATATCATTATGCTGTATGACCATGTTCCATACTCGAGTCATCCTAGGAATAAATAATCTCAGATGAAGTGATGTTTTGGAGAAGGGTACAGAGTGTAGTTGTTGCTGGCTGCCCGTCTTGTTGTGTAGAAGCTCACTTTTCGCTGTCCACAGAATGGAGCCAAGTGTGGTACTTTGACAGTATTGGCCTTGTAGGTGAGAGCTCTGCTGAAATGACAGATGAGATATGAGTCTTGTTCTCTT
The DNA here is from genome assembly GCA_009830355.1 of Cherax destructor. Classification (NCBI taxonomy): domain Eukaryota; kingdom Metazoa; phylum Arthropoda; class Malacostraca; order Decapoda; family Parastacidae; genus Cherax; species Cherax destructor. The sequence continues at coordinate 27,571 of WNWK01000301.1, read as the reverse complement.
TTCTGTTCTGGAGCATACACAAGGTGTGAACGTACTTGTGCATAGTATAGAATCTTCTGCTGTCGAGCATCTGCGAGATACGTCGAAGTGCTGTAAGCTTCCTGGCTTCCTTGGTTGCAAGATTTACAATGAGGTTCTTCATGGTCAATTTGGAGTCAAATTTCACCCGAAGGATATCAACTTTGTCCCCAGGAACCAACACACTCCCATTCAGTCTTACCACTGTTCCAGCAACACCATCATGGTGTCTAGAGACCATCATTGTGTTCCCCCAGGCTGACTTGGCTGTAAGCTAATTGATGTAACTTAGAGCAGCTGGTATTTCCTCTCTTGGATAAGTAAATGTCAGAGAACAGTCGTCTGCATATGCATGGGATTCTGGAATGAGATGAAGGAGGTCATTGAAATAAACATTCCATAACAATGGTCGAAGCACACTTCTCTGTGGGACGCGAGGATACATAGTGTAGAGCCTGCAATTCGTGGTGCTTACAGATTTACCAGGAGTCCCTGGTGCCATACTCGGTCGAAAGCGCCAGCAATGTTTTGTTTTGGGAAAATTACGAAATATAGAGGAATGAAGTTTTACACTGTTTGGTTCGCTAGTGTTGCTGTTGCTACTCCTGCCGTTGCTGTTCCAGCTGCTGCTGCTGTTGCTGTTGCTGCTGCTCCTGCTGTTGCTGTTCTAGCTGCTTCTGCTGTTGCTGTTCCAGCTGCTGCTGCTGTTGCTGCTGCTCCTGTTGCTGCTGCTCCTGCTGTTGCTGCTGCTGCACCACCACCTCATCGTGTCCATATGACTTCCTCCACCGCCTTTACTACCAATATTACCACCACCACCACCCCCCTTCCCCTCCCCCGCTACTACTACTACTACTATCACTATCATTATTACCATTATTACTACCCACCACTATTGCTATTACCACCCATCACCACCCCTACCAATATTACTCAAACTACCACGACCACTAATAGTACTCAGAAAAGCCGTCACTACCACTATTAGCAACCAATAGCACTACTACCACCCACAACCGCCTTTACCACTACTACCACCCCAACCGCCTTTACCTACTCACCACCCACACCCCTTTACCACTACTACCACCCACAACCGCCTTTACCACTACTACCACCCACAACCGCCTTTACCACTACTACCACCCACAACCGCCTTTACCACTACTACCACCCACAACCGCCTTTACCACTACTACCACCCACAACCGCCTTTACCACTACTACCACCCACAACCGCCTTCCACTACTCCACCACAACGCCTTTACCACCACTACCGCCTTTACCACTACTCCACCACAACCTTTACCACTACCCCATCGCCTTTACCACTACCTACCACCACATACCGCCTTTACCACTACTACCACCTACAACCGCCTTTACCCCTACTGCCCACACCGCCTTATACTACCACCCACAACCGCCTTTACCACTACTACCACCCCACCGCCTTTACCACTGCTACCACCCACAACCGCCTTTACCACTACTACCCACAACCGCCTTTACCATTACTACCACCCACAACCGCCTTTACCACTGCTACCACCCACAACCGCCTTTACCACTCCACCGCCTTACCTCTACCACCACAACCGCCTTTACCACTACTACCACAACCGCCTTTACCATTACCGCTACCTACCACCCACCTAACCACGCCTTTACCACTGCTACCACCCACAACCGCCTTTACCACTACTACGTTACTACTACCACAACCCACCACCACCACTAACACCACTACTACCATTACTACTACCAGCAACATCACCACCAGCAACTACCACTACCAAAACCAAGCAACAATAATATTAGCAGCAGCAGCAGTAGTAGTAGTTGTGATAGTAATAGTAGTTGTGGTGGTGGTGGTAGTAGTTATAGTAGTACTGGTAGTAGTAGCAGTAATTGTAGCTGTGGCAGCAGTTGTGGTAGTAATAGTAGTTGAGGTAGTAGTAATAGCAGAATAGTTGTCGTAGTAACAGTAGTAGTGGTAGTAGCAGCAGTAGTAGTTGTGGTAGTAGTAGTATGGTAGTAATAGCAGTAGCTGTAGTAGTAGTAATAGTTGTAGAATTAGTTGTAGTAGTTGTGGTAGTAGAGTTGTAAACTTTACCTTCTTCAATTCATCCACAAAACACACTACAGTTTTCTTACAACTCTTTAAGATGCATCTTAATCTCTGAACGATCTAAGCTGACTTGTAAAATATTAGTTATATTAATTTAGACTGCTTAAACTTAGAATATTCTAATTTTGCGTGCAAATAACCGCCGATAACCAGATTACATGTGACGTCTGGCAGTGCCGGTGACACAAGCCTCGCTTAATTCGTTGTAAATAACACGCAGCTTGTGTACTGTGAGGGGACGGGATGCCCTTGCTATTCCATGTTTGTTCCCGCTTACAAACACGTATAACCAGCTTTTTTTTTCCATGTTTACACTGTTTTTACACGAGACAACACTTTTGTTTTTTCTTCTTTGCTAGTAGGAGTGTGTGTGTACTCAGGGGTTTGTACTCGCATGTTTGTGGTTGCAAAGGTCGATTCTCAGAACCTAGTCCTGATTCTTAACTTGCCACTTTTCACATTCTCTTCCTGTTAGCCTTGTGGGCCTTATCGTACCTGCTCTTGAAGCTACGTGTGGAGCCTGCCTCCACCACTTCCTCTCCAAGATCATTCTGCTTCCCGGCCACTCTGAGACTGAAGAAATACTTCCTAACATCACTGTGGCTCATCTGTGACTTTACCTTCCAACGGTATTACTGGGTTTCCGTTTCTCACCTCTCAAACAGCCTATCCCTGTCCTCCAATGTTGTTAGGTCCTCGTAGCTCATGCCTCTTACCTCAGGGACAGGGTTTGTTGCATACTTCTGCACTTTCTCCAATTTCTTAACATGCATGTTGGGGTTGCATGCTGGTGCCGCGCACTCCAAGATGGACCTAAAAAAAAAATGTGTATATTTGGCCCAAAATTACTTTAAGTTTCTTGAAGGCTGCTTCTAGATTTGCCAGACAAGCGTTGGCTGTAGAGGTTATTCGGCTAATGGGAACCTTTGGCGTTATACTGAGCACTATGCTCACCACTTGCTCTTTCTGAGTGAAGTCTGCAGCCTCTGTCATCCTAGTCTTCATCTCGTTTCCGGTCTTCTTGTTTCTACCCCAATCTTCATAACCCTGTATTTATTGGGATTGAATTCAAGCAACCACTTATCTGACCACTCTTGCAATTTGTTCAGATCTCTTTGGAGTATTTCCTTGTACTCATCTATCCTTTGGTAAGGGAAGCATCTCGCTTATTGGAGTTAGCCCTCTGGCCCCCAATTGAGGGTCCTTAGTGACCCTTCAGTACCTTGGACGGCATTATACAGAAGTTTCTCGGATAGAGTGTGGATTGCTGTCTTTGAGGCACTTGTGATTGTTGTTAGATCTACACGGAGTATGTTTAAGTGACTGAAAAATAGGACGGTGAGAAAGTTCTTGGAGACAGACTTGCCTAAGAACTCCTTTATGTGTAGAATGTGCCGATATTCACTTAATGTTTTATGAAAGCTATTACGAATCGTTTGAGAGTAGTGAATACTCTACGGTCTGGATACGCTGCGGCGTACTAGTGAATTTTGAAGTGTTACGTCTTCAGACTCACTGAGATTGAGTCGGGCAAAAAGTTATATATATCGAATGTCGAGGTGATACCAGAGCCACTCAGTGTTATAATCGGCTACCCTGTAAGGCAGATAATGGAGTACAGTCTTATTAGTGAACTCAGTGTAAATATCTATTGAGTCATTACGGTGCAACCTTTTCGAGGAATTATATAAAACCCTTCTGTGGATTTTTAAGGAACTTGATAAAAGCCAGAAAGAAGCATCGAAAGTCATTTCCTACTGAAACCTTTTCGGCTCTGAATGATTTCGTTTAAAACAGGATATTCTATTCTGTTCATTTGTTGCTAGAAAGAGCAAAACAGGCTTAAGTCTCAGGTTTTTAGTTCTTGACTGGCGTCAGGTTCTAAAACATGTGGTGTACGCCTCATGGTGGGGGTGCTTTAAGGGTCATATAAGCTCAAGGAAACGGCTAGAGGAGGTAGAGAGGTTGGGACAGGTCCGGTGAGCGGGAGCCCTGGACAGCCGTGTGTGTAGTGGGCCACGCATTGCGAATCTCGGGTCAGCTGGTTGGTGAATTAAAGAGTGAGTACAAGTCCGTGTTACTGATAACATCTACCCTTCCCCCTGGTAATAAGCCTCATAGGTCAATTATTATATTATGTAATTCTCCGTAAGGATATGTTTTATCCTCGCTCTTTATGTTATTAAGTAAACTATAGCCATAGTTCCCATTTTTATTTGTACCCTCTTATGCTATTCCCTATTCTGTTAAGCACTGGGATAATACAGGAGACGTGCTCACTTGCTGGGATACCTCAGGCAGAGTGGGTAAAGGTGCAAAATAATTGGAACGAGTAAATTTTGAGAGTATCTCATAATATGTCTTAGTCTCCTGCTTAATGTAGTTTGGATTCTTTACTTTTCAGAAGAATTTGCTACTGACTTCTGACAACCATCCAGCTGTGATGTTACCCTGAGATTCTCGTAAGTGCTACAACAACTGTTGTTCTGTAAGGCTATTCCTGTAAGTGGATGATAAACATAGGAAGCGTGCAAGTATTGTACCTCTTAAAAAACATGCTGATTTGAGTATCAGACAGATCGCCGAAAATATGAGACTAGCAAAGTCAACTGTTGGTCGGATTCTGAAGAGAGCTGACGACACTGGTGATTTTAGAGCCTGCGTTGAGGAAGATGTGAAAGAAAACGTAAGACAAGACCTCACGATGACAAGGTTATCATAAATAATGTGAAGGATCCCAAGAAAACCAGCAAAGCGCTACAGAGAGATTTAGCTTCAGCTGGCATAAATGTTGATTCTTCAACTGTTCGACAAAGCTCTTTGAAGTTGCCAGAAAGCCGGTAAAGAAAAATTATTGACTGTTGACTTCACAGTCAGCAGTCAATAATTGTTTTACTGCTAAAGCCGACATTCTTCGAAGAGAGTGGGCTAAGCGTTCTAAATTGGCCTGGAAAATCTCCTGACCTCAACCCAGAGAAGCTATGGGCAATAACCAAACGCAGGATCGCGAAACAGGACTGTTCAACTGTGGAGAAGCTAATTGCTGCTGTTATTAGGAAACCTGGTACCACGAGAAAGAACTTGCTGAAAGGGTACCTATATCTCTTATTAAATCAGTTATCTGTTATATCATTGAAGTGCATTTTTGAAATAAACATTAATTTTCAAAGTAAATGTCTCATTTCACCACTCTCCCAATTAACATGCATACTACTGTATATGCAGATTCATCAAAAGTTTCTTTACCTCTTCTATTTTGTGGGTGGCATCCATTACTTGTGTGTGTGTGTGAGTGTGTGTTGTGTGTGTGTGTGTTTGTGTGTGTGTGTGTGTGTGTGTGGAGAGGGAGAGAGATTAATTTTTCGTGCAAATTGGATTATAATACGTAAGTTTTAGCAAGATAAGACATAGTTTACTATATTAGTTATGATGCACAATAAAAACAGTTCATAACTAATTAACTATTCCTGTTGAATGAGCGAATCTTCAGGAAACACTTAAAAAAACTAAGTTAATCCCCCACACTGCACAATGTATTCTAGGTTGTCAGGCCGGCCAATCCCGATCACTATTTCTGTGGGAAAGGCACGGTCATTCCTTTGTTGATTTTGGCCCCTGTGAAACTCGGTGGGAGGCGCAGCAATTTCGGGGTATCAGTGAGGCCCAGCGAGGCGAGTTTGTGTAAGACTGTTGACTCTGTGTTCACCTACCCTCCCTATGACGAATTGTGGACACTAATGAATTCGTGCAGATCTAACTGACGATATAGAGGAGGGAGTGGAATAGATGTAGTCGGATGAGGTAAAGGAAGAGGAAGATATGGTTGATGAGAATTGGAAAGAGGACAAAGAGAGACCAGGAAGAGGAAGACTCAATAGATCGTGATGATGGGAAGGGACAGAGTATAGGAAGAAAAATAATGTTTTAAGAACAGGGAGAATGAGGGAGGGGGGATAGAGAGAGAGCAGATGAAAGAATAAGGAAAGGAATAGCAAGCAAGGGCATTAAAGCTAGTGCTCGGTAATACTGAAGCCTTTCGGTGTATTCGCTTCCTCTTTAAACAAGGAATACACACACACACACACAGTGGTCCAAGCAGCGAAGAGGCGGGGCCAAGAGCTGTGACCCGACCCCTGCAACCACAAATAGGTGAAATAAGCGAGGAGACTCTCTCTCTCTCTCTCTCTCTCTCTCTCTCTCTCTCTCTCTCTTTATGAGCACATATATGTTCGTGGCATTCTTAGACGTTTAACAAATGTTCAAAACATCAGTGGAACACAGTCACATACATCCTCATTCCCGCACTCTACCACTCCATTTTAAGATATTTTCTCGCATTCATTCTGCACCACTTTTTCTTGCGTGTGTAGCTTACACTCATGGTGGTGCTCTCGCTGTGCTTACGAAGGAAGGAGTAGGGGTAGCCGTAAGTAGGTTATAAATCGTAGCAGGTATCTGAGTGGTAGTGGAGCAGGTGCTGACCACCCTGGTTAGAGTGGCTCCCACACCACCACCTTCACCCCTGACCTACTCTTCTACTGATCAATACTTAACCGTCGCATTCTGTATTTTATCATTCTGCCAGATTTAATAAAACCCTCGCACCTTAAATCTTTTTCTCCCCGTGTGTGATATATATATATATATATATATATATATATATATATATATATATATATATATATATATATATATATAATATATATATATATATAAATATATATATATATATAAATATATATATATATATATATATATATAAATATATATATATATAAATATATATATATATATATATATATATATATATATATATATATATATATATATATCGTATATATGTCGTGCCGATTAGGTAAAACTGGTCAATTAGCAAGAACTCATTTCAAATTAATTCCTTTCTAAAATTTTCTCTTATACGTTTAAAGATATATTTTTTTCATTTATGTTAATGTAAAAAATTATAATTTTGTACCAAGAGAAACTTTGAAAACTTACCTAACCTTATTACAACAAGCGCAATTTAATTTAGCCTAACCCAACTAAATATATTTTAGATACGTTAACATTAATTTAATAATAAACAAACACAATGAAATATATTTTTTTCGTTATGTTCAGAATGATTTTGGCGAAATTATTGCATACACAAATTTTCACTTGTCTTATATGGCAAGGTGAGCGTTGCTATTTAAGCCAAAATCGCAAGTTTTACCTAATCGGCACGACATATATATATATATATATATATATATATATATATATATATATATATATATATATATATGTCGTGCCGATTAGGTAAAACTGTCAATTAGCAAGAACTCATTTAAAATTAAGTCCTTTCTAAATTTTTCTCTTATACGTTTAAAGATATATTTTTTCATTTATGTTAATGTAAAATTTACAATTTTGTACCAAGAGAAACTTTGAAAACCTACCTAACCTTATTACAACAAGCGCAATTTAATTTAGCCTAACCAAACTAAATATATTTTAGATACGTTAACATCAATTTAATAATAAACAAACACAATGAAATATATTTTTTTCGTTATGGTCAGAATGATATTGGCGAAATTATTGCATACACAAATTTTCACTTGTCTTATATGGCAAGGTGAGCGTTGCTATTTAAGCCAAAATCTAAGTTTTACCTAATCGGCACGACATATATATATATATATATATATATATATATATATATATATATATATATATATATATATATATATAGTCGTGCCGATTAGTAAAACTGGTCAATTACAAGAACTCATCTAAAATTAAGTCCTTTCTAAAATTTTCTCTTATACGTTTAGAGATATATTTTTTCATTTGTGTTAATGTAAAAATTATAATTTTGTACCAAGAGAAACTTTGAAAACCTACCTAACCTTATTACAACAAGCACAATTTAATTTAGCCTAACCCAACTAAATATATTTTAGATACGTTAACATTAATTTAATAATAAACAAACACAATGAAATATATTTTTTCGTTATGTTCAGAATGATTTTGGCGAAATTATTGCATACACAAATTTTCACTTGTCTTATATGGCAAGGTGAGCGTTGCTATTTAAGCCAAGATCGCAAGTTTTACCTAATCAGCACGACATATATATATATATATATATATATATATATATATATATATATATATATATATATATATATATATATATATATATATATATATATCACTGCACTACGCAGAAACAAAAGCGGGTATATACAGAGAAAACTGGCAGTAAGGTTGTTTCTACGTGGTGCACTGATATAAAAAATCTCTTGAGAGGTCAGAACATACAGGAGGAGAATGAAATAGCTTGTAACCATGCTTGAGCCTCATGGGTGTGCCATGCCTGGGAAGAAACGTGGCTTGTTAACCAGGCTTCCCAGCTTTTGAGACATTTGTGGCCGAGTGGTGTAAAGCGTCACTTGGGGAATCTTGCCAGTCTCCCTGTAGTGGGATCGAATCCTGCTGACTGTGATCTTTCACCGTGCTGTGAGAAATTACCACAGAGTATCTCTGCATTTCAGCACTGAAGTACAGAGAATCATAGAGTTAATTTTGGCGATGGTATAATATAGAAGAGATGCAACAAGATAAAACAGATGAAGATTAGGGAATCCTAATATCAAGACTATGAACGTTATACTGTTATGGAGGCGATATATTGAAATACGTGACGGAGCCCGGCCTGTCTCCTAGGTCTAGTTGAGTGTGAGGGAGAGGCCTCTCAGGCACGGCCTGAGGAGCCTGCCTATAAATGGAGCTATAACAATATATACTGCACAGGTATTACACTGCTAACACCTCTGTTGAATAGTTTTTGTTTAAATATGAGAAGCCTTTAAGTATGCTTACGTTAATGGTATATAACACCACGTACGTTACCTGGGTGTCTTTACTGACGACACGTTTCGCCCTCGCAACTTTTTTTTTACAGTCTGGTGGGCAGCCAACTTCTACACTCTCTTCAGTATAAAATTCAGCTCCGTGAAGGAAAATTTATTGAACCTGTGAAATGTTTGTTGAATGAAGACGCCAAGATGTGGCGCCGTTAAAATAAAAGGAAAGTGTCAGACCTTCGTACACACACGTATGCGAACAGACACATCGAGCTATGGTGTCCCGTAGCTCGGTCGCTAGTGCACACAGCTCACACACTGAGATCCGGGGATCAGTCCCCCGGTACAGATGGAAAACATTAGGATGTGTTTTCATAGGACACCTGCTGTCCATGTTCACCCATCAGTAAAATAGGTACCTGGGTGTTAGTCGACTGGTGTGGGTCGCATCCTGGGACAAAATTGACCTAATTTGCCCGAAATTCTCTGCATAACAAGGGGCTTTCTATATAGTAGTATGTTAATGATGTCAGCTAGGCCTGTATACCTTGTACATGTACTTGTAGAAATAAAGATTATTATTAATATTATGACTACCTGTTCTCTCTCTCTCTCTCTCTCTCTCTCTCTCTCTCTCTCTCTCTCTCTCTCTCTCTCTCTCTCTCTCTCTCTCTCTCTCTCTCTCTCCCTCTCCTCTTGCCCCACTCAAACTCCCTTCCCTCCCCTCCCCTCCCTGGGGAGGGGTACACGGAGGCCTCAGAATTTGTGGATATTTCCCATGTAAGTGAACGGTGTTACCACTTAGTGTTTCATCGTGCCTAATTTAGCGTCGCCTTTACCGCTTGTTGTAGGTCCTGGGAGGGAGGGAGAGAGGAAGGGGGAGGGAGGGAGAGAGGGAGGGAGGGGATAATGTCTCACTGATGTTGAGGAGAGGGAGGGACAGAGGTAGAGGAGGAGAATGGGTAACGTTTCATTGATAAAGGGGAAGGGGAAGAAGGGAGAAAGGGAAAGAGGGAGAAACGGGGAGAAAGGGGAGAGAAAGAAGAATTACGGGTGGGAGGGTTATATTTCACCGATGTTGGGGAGAGGAAGATGGTATTGTCTCGCTGATATTGGGGAGGATGGAGGGTAGGGGAGGAGAGAGAGGGGAAGCAATTTTTGGCTGATATTGAGAAGGGAGAGGGTAATGTGTTACGAATATTGAGGAAGAAGGAAGTGAGAAGTCGTCCGTAGGGAGGAAGATAAGGAAGATGATGCTGGGAGACAAATGCCACGTACGTAAGAAAATGTACGTAAGGTGTGGTGGCAGGTTGACCTGTGAGGTGTAGTGGCAGGTTGACCTGTGAGGTGTAGTGGCAGGTTGACCTGTGAGGTGTAGTGGCAGGTTGACCTGTGAGGTGTAGTGGTAGATTTACCTGTGAGGTGTAGTGGCAGGTTGACCTGTGAGGTGTAGTGGCAGGTTGACCTGTGAGGTGTAGTGGCAGGTTGACCTGTGAGGAGTAGTGGCAGTATGACGACCTCTCGCGAGGTGTGGTGTCAAATTGACCTTTTGTGAGGTATGATGGCAGAATGACGACCTCCCGTGAGGTGTGGTGTCAAGTTGACCTCTTGTGAGGTGTGGTGTCAAGTTGACCTCTTGTGAGGTATGATGGCAGAATGACGACCTCTCGCGAGGTACGGTGTCAGCCAGAGCATCCTTGCAGCTAGGCTGGAGGTCCTAGTAGACGGAGGTGTTAATGCCTCATTGGAGTCCCGACGCGCTCTTCGGAAAGCAGCCGGGAGAGAGAAGCCAGACGTGCTAATTGGATCCAACGTGATTAAATTTTGCAAAATTGATGTAAACAATAGAAGCGGAGACAAGCCCTCGTACTCGAATGCAGACACGCATGAGTGTACTCACCTATTTGTGGTTGCAGGAGTCGATCCACGGCTCCTGGCCCCGCCTATTCGCTGATCTCTATAAGGTCCACTCTGTCCCTGCTCCAAGAACTTTATCGTTTCTCTTGTTAAAGCTATGTATGGATACTGCCTCCACTACATCACTCTCCAGGTTGTTCCTCTTCCTGAGAGTTCTGTGACTGTGTGTGTGTGTGTGTGTCTGTCTGTCTGTCTTCAGTATTTATTCCGTCGTGTAATTTGTTTAAAATTTTTAGTGGTAGCAGTAATTACTAATAAATCTTATTATAATTCATTACACTGGTATGCCACGCTGTTTAAGATTTTATTTTGTTACCTGGAGAGGGTTTCGGGGGTCAACGCCCCCCTCAGCCCGGTATGAGACCAGGCCTCATGGTGGATCAGGGTCTGATCAACCAGGCTGTTACTGCTAGCCGCATGCAAACTAACGTACGAATCACAGCCCGGCTGGTCAGGTACTGACTTTAGATGCTTGTCCAGCGCCTCCTTGAAGACAGTCAGGGGTCTATTGGTAATCCCCCTTATGTATGCTGGGAGGCAGTTGAACAGTCTTTGGCCTGACACTTATTATGTTGTCTCTCAGTGCACTCGTGGTGCCCCTGCTTTTCACTGGGGAAATGTTGCATCTCCTGCCGAGTCTTTTGCTTTCATAGTGAGTGATTTTCGTGTGCAAATTTGGTACTAATCCCTCTAGGATTTTCCAAGTGTATATAAAAATGTATCTTTCTCTCCTGCGTTCCAGGGAATACAGATCATGGGACTTCAACCGTTCCCAGTAATTTAAGTGCTTTATCGTACGTATGTGTGCCGTGAAAGTTAGTATATCTTCGGTTATACTTTTTTATCGCTGTTTACCAATGCGACACCGTGTTATTCCCGATAAAGAAATCTATCTATATTCTTTGGTGTTTGTGATCTTACTCGCGATTATCATGTCTACTCTTTTCCTCCTATCAACCATCGGGAGTATCTTAAGTGCTTTAAGCCTTTCCCAAAAAAATTTTTTTATCAGCTATGGTAACAATTTTCTAACTTTTATTTCACCCTCTTTTAGCCTATAAATATGTCAATTTTAGGTCTTGACAACGAACGGCCGTTGCATATTCCATTTTATCTTAATATATGCTGTAAACAGTTTTCTAGTATATTTTCATCCATATGTTTGAAACTTATTTCATAGTTTACTAGTGAAGCATACGAGTTTTCATTAAAAAATTATATGATCTTATTCTGTCAAAAACCTGCCATGTTGATATTTTTCATGAGGTCTGATATCAGTTTATCCCATTACATGTTATTTATCACATTAATTCCCATCATCCATCTTTCTTAACCTGTCTGTAATATGTACTACTGGAGCATGATACAGAGCCTTAGTAATTCTCAATGAAATTTACTTCTTTTCATTCTGTCTTCGTATTCATTCTGCCTTCATAGCTACTGCCATTTATCCAAAGAAAATGTTATATTTTCTTAAGCCTTCGTAAGGGTTTGATAAGATGCCTGCTTCACGCTAACGATGCGTACTTCAATATTGACATTAGCTATGCGGTCAATATTATGCCGAAGGAATCTTTCTCTTGTGAGAGCATTCTTATATTTGCTGGCGTTATCTTGATTATTGTGATTGTCTCGAGTACCAGAGTTGGTAGTGGTAAAGTGTTCGGCTAGACAGTGGAACAACCAGAGTTCAATGCTAGGGAGAAGATTCGCATCTTACTGCCTCTGTTCACCTAGCAGTAAATAGGTGCTAGGGTGTAATGCGAGTGTTTTGCTCCTCCTGAGAAAGAGGGTTAAAAGTCCCCGCTACTCTGTTTTTTTTTTTTTTTTATTATCCTTGGATAATCCAAGTTATCAGCTGGTTCTTTCCCCCAACACCACGACGCACCTGCTATGATATCACGCGCGTAACTGCGTCACTATTCTCGTAGCATGGTTATATCGCTCTTTATTTTTTTGCAATTCTCTATTTTTTCGCAGGAGTTTTGTATCTGGAAGCGATGCCACGTATGAATTGATATCTCCAGATGACAGACAAAATAAAATTTTGTACATTAGAACGATAATGGGGCGTCCAATACTCATTGAGGTGAATGATCTACGTGGGAATAGCACATCAACTAATAATAATAATAATAATAATTACTCTGGTAGGTTAACGCCATCAAAATAGTGTTTTAAATCTTGAAATCCCAAAAAATAAATTGGAGCTCTGTGAACGCTATCAGCCATCCAGTTACTACTCAGACCCAACAATGGTATGATATGGCTTGGTAATGCCGACACACCGTGGGTAAGGACTTTGTGTACTGTTCAAGACATTAAAGAAACGTTTCGCCATGAGTGACTTCTTCAGTCCTAATGGTGATGAAGCAATAAGGACTGATGAAGCCACTAGTGGCGAAACGTTTCATTTAATAAATATCCTGAAATTTTCGTGAGTGACCTTATCCACAGAATTGCACCTGCAACGACAGTGTCACTCCAAAACAACAAATGAGGTTCTTGAAGGGGGGAAATTAGTGCACACTTAAATTCATATATGTACTGAGTGAGGAATATCAGATGTTGTGTAATAACATATGTAATAACATATGTAATAACATATGTAATAACATATATAATATATAAAGTACCGTAATTTGCATACTGCATAGGCTTTTTGTCTAGCCTTATTTTCTTGGCCTACGTTCTTATGGAATGAAGAGTAAGCTAGCCACTTCGGCAGCCAAAATCCAAATCTACATAAAAAAGTATATCAAAGCATTAAGGCTCTTCATCCACGGAACTAGAGCTACCTTCCCTTTGATCAGACCTGATTGCTTCTCATTGCTCAAGCATTGTGACTCCTACGGCTTAGGCGCTTCCCCTCGACTCTAATAAAAAAATACAATGAATATTGGGTAATTCTCGATCGTACAACAGTACGAGATTAACGAGAATACTTTCGGTCTAAATAGAGACCGTCTTCATTTCTGGGGGTCTCTGTAGTAGACAGATCAATTATCTTTCATTTTTAATGCGGTTGATAATGAATTATTGGTTTTTGAAAAACACATATTGATGTAAACAAGCCACTGTTTGTTTACAAACAGTGATTTGTAAGCAAACAATAGAAAAACCGGCACCGTGGTTTATTTGCTATCGTGTTATTATGATTTCGTGAGATATATTCATGTATAAGACACTTAAATTAGACACATATGCAACACTTGGGTATCTTTAATGAGGAAACGTTTCGCCACACAGTGGCTTCATCAGTCCAATACAAAGCAGAAAGTTGTAAAGAGAGGAGGAGTTTGAGGTAATCAGTCCCTCGGCCTGGAGTCGATGTGTTCAGTCCATCAAGCTTGTAGAAAGTACAGCATAGAGCCATAGAAGTTGCTTATATACTGTAGTCAGGTGAGGCGAAGCAGGAGGAGGCGGGGTCATAGTTTTACCATCCACTAGTCGAAGTAGGTCTTCGTCCAAAGGTTGGACAAGTGTTGAAGAATTCGTTTGTATCAAGATCCCAAGATGTTGCTGTGTCAGTCAGGATGTAGATGAATGGTTCAGAGAACCGACAAGTTGATAAATTTATCAACTTGTCGGTTCTCTGAACCATTCATCTACAGCATTTGGGTATATTGGCGAAGCAGTTTCGTTTACACAGCAGACTTCTTCTGTCTAGTTCAGGCAAAAACGTTTCGGCAATGAAAATATCGAAGTGATGCCCATGTGTCTTATTTATCAAGTTGATAAATAAGACAACATTTGCAGCACATGGGTATCTGTTGGCAAAACGTTTCGCCTAAATTCGAGGCTTCTTCAGTCGAAAATCTGTAGCAGTGGAAATAATTTTGGCGTTCGGTCACAACTATTAGACCTACGGCACGTTTTAACCTGTGCGTTGACTGAAGAAGCTTGCTGAGCAGGCGATACATTTCGCCAATGGTTCCTAAGCAATGCAACTCGTCTGTAAGGAACACGAAAATGGGTTGGACCTTTGTGAAGGACTTGCCTAGTATGGGCCAACAGGCCTACTGCAGTGTTCCTCCTTTCTTATCTTCTTATATTGATTATAATTATGACTATAATTTTTAAAAGAGTGGACTGGTAAGCCAGCGGAAGGCCTTGGTCAGATGACCAAAAGCTCCAGCTGCGGATT
>WNWK01000301.1:0-7500 GCA_009830355.1 Cherax destructor | reverse complement strand
TCCTTGTATGGTTCAGGGAAATAAAATTATTATTATTATTATTATTATTATTATTATTATTATTATTATTATTATTATTATTATTATTATACTATTAATATTATACTACTACCGCAATACTATTATACTGCACTACTATTATACAATTAAAATAATATTACAACTACTACTACTACTAATACTACTACTACTAGCAGTACTAAGGCACCCTGCCCCCTTTAAAAGGGAGAGACGAGGCTTGTGTCAGCAAGATAGGAGACTGACTTGAGCTTTCTTATCTCCTCCATCGGGTTGGTATACACAAACGCTGCCTCCTGTACAACGAGTCTTTGGTGCCCTGGCGTCTTGGGGTTATGCTTGGGAGATATTCTCAAAGAGACGTGAAAAGAACTTCGGTAATTGGAAAGGTACTTGAGGAAACGGACTTGTGAAGTCCAGGTTTGTGCAAGACTGTCTGCCAAGACGTGATGTATTGAAAGCGTTTCAATGCTGGCCAAACAGCGTCATTTTCTGGTTGAATGCGCAAGATACATTCACTAACAACCACAGAAACACGTCTTCCTGAGAATTTTGGCCACACTTTCTTTAATAAATTGAAGCAGTGGGAAAACACACACAGTGTGCGGCTACCCTTTTATATATGATAATTATATTGTGGAACACTCGCAGTGTGTGGCTACCCTGTTATATATAGCAGTTACATAATGCTTACCTCTGCAGTTATATCTGGTTGTCATGTAATGGGAATTCCTTCAGTGTGCGGTTACCCTTATTATACATTGCCAGTTATGGAAAAATTATCTATAAGTTATGTTTCCATTTCGTATTCTATCATACAGGGCTGGTTTCATACATGAAGTAATGAAATCTGTCAGTTGGAAGACTCGGGAAGGGCTGTAAGTATATCATCGAGCATTAAACCCTGAGTTCAGTAACCATGGAAGATCCGAGTCAATACTCAGCCCCACACACACACACACATTGGTGTCTTCATGGAAGTGACAAACAGTTGGGGTGAATATTTTGCATTAAATAAGCTGAGAAGAATTGAAAGTCTTGTGGTTTTAGGTAAAGATAATATAATTCATGGAGCAGTTTGGTCATGTAGAAAGGCAGGAGGAGGAGCTTTAAGGGGGACGATTATTATTATTATGATCAATAACGCTAAACTCACCAGATTCACACAGCGCTTGAAGGGGAGGAAAATAGTGTAGGAGACATCATGGAAAGATTGTAAAGGAGGCTGTGAAGGCTGTTTTGAGTGGCATGGGCTTCAGCATCTAAAAGGCTTGAGTGCATTTGATGACAAGTTTTACATACACACACACACACACACACACATATACACACACAGGAAGAAAGATCACAGAAGGATTCGAATCCAGGTCAAGTGAGTTTAGCAAGGCTCCACAAGTGACGCTTTAGACCACTCGGATACAGAAGTCTCAAAAGCTAAACAGCCTGGTTTGCAAGCCAGGTTTCTTACTAGCCCGGGCACACCAATGGACCATAAGCATGTGTTCGGGATAGGAAGAAACTTGGCTTGTGAACCAGACTGCCTAGTTTTTGAGGCATCTGTGGCCGACTGGTCTAGAGCGTCACTTGGGGAACCTTGCCAAACTCCCCTGACGTGGTTTCGAATCCTGCCGACTGGGATTTTTCTCTGTATATACCTCCGCTTGCTTGTTTCTGGTTGGTAGACAGCAACCACTCAGGGAGGTACTACCATCCTGCCAGGTGACTGTGAAACAGAAACCTGAAACTGTTTTACATGATGGTAGGATTGCTGGTGTCTTTTTTTCTGTCTCATAAACATGCAAGATTTCAGGTACGTCTTGCTACTTCTACTTACACTTAGGTCACACTACGCAAACATGTACACGTTTATTGTATACACACTCATCTGAGTTTTCTTTGATTTTATCTTAATAGTTCTTGTTCTTATTGCTTTTCCCTTTCATATCCATGGGGAAGTGGAATAAGAATCTTTCCTCCGTAAGCCATGCGTGATGTAAAAGTCAACTAAAATGCCGGGAACAATGGGCTAGTAACCCCTTTTCCTGTATAGCTTACTAAAAGAAGAAGAAGAAAATCGTCAAAGTGGGATGTTTGAATGTGCGTGGATGTTGTGCGAATGATAAGAAAGAGATGATTGTAGATGTTATGAATGAAAAGAAGCTGGATGTCCTGGCTTTAAGTGAGACAAAGCTGAAGGGGGTAGGAGAGTTTCAGTGGGGAGAAATAAATGGGATTAGATCAGGGTTTCAAATAGAGTTAGAGCTAAAGAAGGAGTGGCAATAATGTTGAATAATCAGTTATGGCAGGTAAAGAAGGAATATAAATGTATAAATTCAAGGATTATGTGGAGTAAAATAAAGGTTGGATGTGAAAAGTGGGTTATAGTAAGTGTTTATGCACCTGGAGAAGAGAGAAGTGTAGAAGAGAGAGAGAGATTTTGGGAAATGTTGAGTGAGTGTGTGGGGAGTTTTGAACCAAGTGAGAGAGTAATTGTGGTTGGGGATCTTAATGCTAAAGTGGGTAAAAATGTTGTGGATGGAGTAGTAGGTAAATTTGGGGTGCCAGGGGTAAATGTAAATGGGGAGCCATTAATTGAGCTATGTGTAGAAAGAGGTTTGGTAATAAGTAATACATATTTTATGAAAAAGAGGATAAATAAATATACAAGGTATGATATAGCACGTAAGGAAAGTAGTTTGTTGGATTATGTATTGGTGGATAAAGGTTGATGAGTAGGCTTCAGGATGTACATGTTTATAGAGGGGCAACGGATATATCAGATCATTATTTGGTTGTAGCTACAGTTAGAGTAAAAGGTAGATGGGACAAAAGGAAAATGGCAACAGCAAGTAAGAGAGAGGTAAAAGTGTATAAACTAAGGGAGGAGGAAGTTAGGGTGAGATATAAGCAACTATTGGCAGAAAGGTGGGCTAGTGCAAGTAGGAGTAGTGGGGGTTGAAGAAAGTTGGGATAGTTTTAAAATGCAGTATTAGAATGTGGGGCAGAAGTTTGTGGTTATAGGAGGGTGGGTGCAGGAGGAAAGAGGAGTGAGTGGTGGAATGAAGAAGTAAAGGGTGTGATAAAAGAGAAAAAGGTAGCTTATGAGAGGTTTTTACAAAACAGAAGTGTTAGTAGAAGAGCAGAGTATATGGAGAGTAAAAGAAAGGTGAAGAGAGTGGTGAGAGAGTGCAAAAGAAGAGCGGATGAAAGAACGGGAGAGGCTCTGTCAAGAAATTTTGCTGAAAACAAGAAAAATTTTGGAGTGAGATAAACAAGGTAAGAAAGCCTAGGGAACGAATGGATTTGTCAGTTAAAAACAGAGTAGGGGAGTTAGTAGATGGGGAGCTGGAGGTATTGGGTAGATGGCGGAATATTTTGAGGAACTTTTAAATGTCGATGAAAAGAGGGAGGCGATAATTTCATGTACTGGCCAGGGAGGTACAACATCGTTTAGGAGTGAAGAAGAGCAGGATGTGAGTGTGGGGAGGTGCGTGAGGCATTACGTAGAATGAAAGGGGTAAAGCAGCTGGAATTGACGGAATCATGACAGAAATGTTAAAAGCAGGGGGATATAGTGCTGGAGTGGTTGGTATTTTTGTTTAATAAATGTATGAAAGAGGGAAGGTACCTAGGGATTGGCAGCGAGCATGTATAGTTCCTTTATATAAAGGGAAGGGGGATAAAGAGAGTGTAAAAATTATAGGGAATAAGTTTACTGAGTATACCAGGTAAAGTGTATGGCAGGGTTATTATTGAAAGAATTAGAGGTAAGACAGAGAGTAGGATTGCAGATGAGCAAGGAGGCTTTAGAGTGGGTAGGGGATGTGTAGATCAAGTGTTTACAGTGAAGCATATATGTGAACAGTATTTAGATAAAGGTAGAGAAGTTTTTATTGCATTTATGGATTTAGAAAAGGCATATGATAGAGTGGATAGGGGAGCAATGTGGCAAATGTTGCAAGTGTATGGAATAGGTAGTAAGTTACTGAAGGCTGTAAAGAGTTTTTATGAGGATAGTGAGGCTCAGGTTAGGGTGTGTAGGAGAGAGGAGATTACTTCCCGGTAAAAGTAGGTCTTAGACAGGGTTGTGTAATGTCACCATGGTTGTTTAATATATTTATAGATGGGGTTGTAAAAGAAGTAAATGCTAGGGTGTTGGGGAGAGGGGTGGATTAAATTATGGAGAATTAAATGCAAATGGGAGCTGACACAGTTACTTTTTGCTGATGATACTGTGCTTATGGGAGATTCTAAAGAAAAGTTGCAAAGGTTAGTGGACGAGTTTGGGAGAGTGTGTAAAGGTAGAAAGTTAAAAGTGAACATAGATAAGAGTAAGGTGATGAGGGTATCAAACGATTTAAATAAAGAAAATTGGATATCACATTGGAGAGAGGGATTATGGAAGAAGTAAATGTTTTCAGATATTTGGGAGTTGATGTGTCAGCAGATGGGTTTATGAAGGATGAGGTTAACCATAGAATTGATGAAGGAAAAAGGTGAGTGGTGCATTGAGGTATCTGTGGAGACAAAAACGTTATCCATGGAGGCAAAGAAGGGAATGTACGAAATTATTGTGGTACCAACACTCTTATATGGGTGTGAAGCATGGGTTGCAAATGCTGCAGGAGGAGGAGGCTGGAGGCAGTGGAGATGTCCTGTCTAAGGGCAATGTGTGGTGTAAATATTATGCAGAAAATTCGGAATGTGGAAATTAGGAGAAGGTGTGGAGTTACTAAAAGTATTTGTCAGAGGGCTGAAGAGGGGTTGTTGAGGTGGTTTGGTCATTTAGAGAGAATGGATCAAAGTAGAATGACTTGGAGAGCGTATAAATCTGTAGGGGAAGGAAGGCGGGGTAGGGTCGTCCTAGAAAAGGTTGGAGGGAAGGGGTAAAGGAGGTTTTGTGGCGAGGGGCTTGGACTTCCAGCAAGCATGTGTGAGCGTGTTAGATAGGAGGAATGGAGACGAATGGTTTTGGGACATGACGATCTGTTGGAGTGTGAGCAGGGTAACATTGTGTGAAGGGATTCAGGGAAACCAGTTAATTGATTTAGTTGGACTTGAGTCCTGGAAATGGAAGTACAATGCCTGCACTTTAAAGGAGGGGTCTGAGATAGTGACAGCTGGGAGGACTTTTCTCAGCTGTAGTATCTGAGCTCCTCTGCAAAGACAGTGATTATGTATGAGTGTGGTGAAAGTGTTGAATGATGATGAAAGTTTTTTCTTTTGGGGATTTTCTTTTTTGGTCACCCTGCCTCGGTGGGAGACGGCCGACTTGTTGAAAAAAAAATATATATATATATATATATATATATATATATATATATATATATATATATATATTTTTAAAAAAAAAGGGAAGTGGAATATTCAATGGCATCAGGAAGAAATCCAAATTTTCTTCCTTGAAGCCTTTTTATCCACTTCTCGAGGCTATGGGTCCCATAATTTGTACCAGAGGTGGACTCTATCCTATATATATATATATATATATATATATATATATATATATATATATATATATATATATATATATATATATATATTAATGCATCCACGAACGGAGAGAGAGAGAGAGAGAGAGAGCATGTTATCCCAATTTCCAAATTAATTGACTGTAAAGGTGCCCTAGTTGTTATGTCAACAACACACCACCGGTTTATTCCCATTTTTTCCAAAGCATTAACATCATATAATAAACCAAGAGAGTCTATCGGAATTCAGCTGAGAGGTCGTAAGGTCTGCGGTTTAATGATATAAGAATTTGCGAGACCAGCGCTGGATAAATCCCAAGTGGGAGAGAAGCAAGTCGTTGGGAAATCTAGATAATTCACAACGGCCATTTGGAAGGCTGGAAAATTATGAGCTTAAATTGGAGTCTTCCGATACTCGTGAGGTTTAGATATAGAGCTACTGAAATATGAATGTGGTTCGACAGGCATTAGGGAGAAAGGAGGGGAGGAAAAGTGGTGGGGGGGAGAGAGAGAGAAATAGAGGTGGTGATAGTATGGAAGAGAGATAATAAGGAAGAGAGGCATAGTGATGGAGAGATTGAGTGTGTAAAAAGAGTGAGTGGAAGTGTGTGATAGGGATAGATATAATTGGGAGCGAGAAAGATAGGTAGGAAAGACTGGAGGAATAAGGATAGGGAAGGAAGACCGGAGGGATAATGATAGGAGAGAAGGCTGTAGTCATAAAGATGGGGAAGAAGATAGGGGAATAAGGATAGGAGGGATAAGAATAGGGATAAAGCTAAGATTGTTAAGATAAGAATAGGGAAGGAGGGACGGCTACAGGGAGGAGGATAGGATGGGAGAGAAAAATTAAAGGATATAGACAGGGACTGGTAGACTGGATGAATAAGGATAAACAGCGAACGTGGAAAAATAACGAGGATGAAGGAGGAGGCAGAAACAAATGGGCATAAACACACACAGCAGAATGAAATGAGACAAAAATCAGGAAAATCAAAGAAAGAAAAAGAAGCCCATTATTACTAAATTCTCTCTCTCTCTCTCTCTTCTCTCTCTCTCTCTGTGTATTTTTTTTTTTTTTTTTTTTTATATATATATATATGTCGTGCCGATTAGGTAAAACTGGTCAATTAGCAAGAACTCATCTAAAATTAAGTCCTTTCTAAAAATTTCTCTTATACATTTAAATATATTTTTTTTTCATTTATGTTAATGTAAGAATTTATAATTTTGTACCAAGAGAAACTTTGAAAACCTACCTAACCTTATTACAATAAGCGCAATTTAATTTAGCCTAACCAAACTAAATATATTTTAGATACGTTAACATTAATTTAATAATAAACAAACACAATGAAATATATTTTTTTCGTTATGTTCAGAATGATTTTGGCGAAATTATTGCATACACAAATTTTCACTTGTCTTATATGGCAAGGTGAGCGTTGCTATTTAAGCCAAAATCGCAAGTTTTACCTAATCGGCACGACATATATATATATATAACACATCGGCCGTCCCACGAAGGCAGGGTGGCCCGAAAAAAAACCTTTCATCATCATTCACTCCATCACTGTCTTGCCAGAGGCGTGCTTACACTACAGTTATAAAACTGCAACATTAACACCCCTTCTTCAGAGTGCAGACACTGTACTTCCCATCTCCAGGACTCAAGTCCGGCCTGCTGGTTTCCCCTGAAACCCTTCATAAATGTTACTTTGCTCACACTCCAACAGCACGTCAAGTATTAAAAACCATTTGTCTCCATTAGCTCCTATCTAACACGCTCACGCATGCTTGCTGGAAGTCCAAGCCCTCGCACACAAAACCTCCTTTACCCCCTTCCTTCAACCTTTTTCCCAGGCTGACCCCTACCCGCCTTCCCTGTATATATAATATATATATATATATATATATATATATATATATATATATATATATATATATATATATATATATATATATATATAATGTCGTCCGAATAAGTAATAAGTAAAACTGGTCAATTAAC
>WNWK01000300.1:555000-570260 GCA_009830355.1 Cherax destructor | reverse complement strand
GTATATGTATACATAAAGGTATTCATACTTACATTCATGCATACAAGCTAGCAAGCAAATATACATATAGCATTCATGCATACATTTATACATATATATATATACACAAATGCATACATACATGTATATAAATACGTTTTTATTTTATTTTTTTCGTGAATCCTCCTACTTTTTTCATATACCATTTTAAAAAATGCAGAAAAAAATATGAAAAGATGGGTGTTTTTTTTATTTGCTTTGCATTCCTGTAAATACTGTTATTTTCCCGTTTTTATTTATATTTTTTCTGGAAGCTGGCTATTTGGCCCAGTACCAACAACTATATCAATGTCCCATAACCATACGAAAGTCAAAATGGGCGAGCATTTGTAATTTTTGTTCGGTATTAGAAAGCAAATTGGAGTTTAATCGTGACGAGGACGGTGTTGGGGGTGTTTATACGCGTGTTTTTCACATGTTTTTTGGTGTGTTATTTACAAAGTCTGATGTATTTGTAGCTTGACTTTGTTGCCCGGAGAATGTGTTAATAGCTGGCGTGTTGTGTTTCATGTGTTTTTATGCAGTGTTTCTACGTTTGTGTTTGAGAGAGAGAGAGAGAGAGAGAGAGAGAGAGAGAGAGAGGGTAACACAATAAAAATAAAAATTAAAAACACACACACACACACACACACACACACACACACACACACACACACACACACACACACAGTACACATACCCCCTACACACACAAAGTACACATACCCTTACACACACACACAACACACACACTACCCCTACACACACACACACACATGATGTGAAGTTGATAAGAAGAATTCAGTCGGACGAGGACCAGGCAGAACCACAAAGGGATCTGGACAGGCTGCAGGCCTGGTCCAGAAACTGGCTCCTGGAATTCAACCTTGGGGTGAGTATATCACCGGGTACATCTCCTGAGGCGCACATTAACCAAATAACTGGTGTAGTATATGGGCTCCTAGCAAATCTAAGAATAGCATTCCGACATCTCAATAAGGAATCGAGTATGTCAGGCCTGTACTGGAGTATGCAACACCAATTTGGAACCCAGACATAGCCAAACACGTAAGGAAATTAGAGAAAGTGCAGAGGGTTGCAACAAAACTAGTCTCGGAGCTAAGGGGCATGTCCTACGAGGAGAGGTTAAGGGAAATCGACCTGACAACACTGGAGGACAGGAGAGATAGAGGGGATATGATAACGACATATAAAATACTGAGAGGAATTGACAAGGTGGACAGAGGATGTTCCATAGATGGGACACAGCAACAAGGGGTCACAATTGGAAGTTGGAGACTCAGATGAATCACAAGGGTGTTAGGAAGTATTTCTTCAGTCACAGAGTTGTCAGGAAGTAGAATAGTCTGGGAACTGATGTAGTGGTGGCAGGATCCATACATAGCTTTAAGAAGAAGTATGTTAAATTCATGGAGCAGGAAGAGTGACCTAGTAGCGACCAGTGAAGAGGCGGGGCCAGGAGCTGTGAATCGACCCCTGCAACCACAACTAGGTGAGAACAACTAGGCGAGTACACACACACAAACCTACACCTACCTACCCTTCCAAACACACACACACACACACACACACACACACACACACACACACACACACACACACACACACCTTTCCCTCCCCCCCCTACAGGTAAAGCTTATTTTACCAACAGTAATCTAGTTATATCTTCATAATGTTGAACAAGAGACTTTCTCGCAGTTTTTTGTTCATTCTGAATTCCGAGTTTGGTGAACAGGTTCACCCGCTCTTCCACGAACAATATTTATTAAAAGCTGTTACACAAGGGCCGCAAGTTACGGCTCTTCAGTAATAGTTAAGAAGTATGGAAAAAGGGGCAGATGTTTCCGTTCATGAAATAAGTTGCGCGAAATTAGTTACCATAAAAGTTGTTTCGAAGTTATAACAATTTACTCTTAGGAAAGACGATTAAGAATGAATAATAATAATGATGATAATAATAATAGGAATAATAACTGTACCTGAAATTTTACAATTTCCTCTCTTTTGAAATATTAGAAATGAATAATAATTTTAATAATGTTAATGATAATACTAATAATTATAATTATAATGAATTCATTCTAAACTTTTACAATTTCCTGTTTTAGGAAAGATGAATTAAAAATGATTTATTTTCACATGAAGAAAATTGCGGCCATTTTCTAAATTATCTTAGATATATTTAAGTTTATGTGAGGCACATAATAGCTTCTGGGGAATTAATTAAAAATAAACACAATAACCTTCTCTGTATTTTATGCATTTATCAGACTTGTTATATATCTTTGTTCGTGGAGAGCTGAAGGATGTACTGTATGTACTCACCTAATTGTTGTTGCAGGGGTCGATTCATAGCTCCTGGCCCAGTGTGTGTATACTCACCTAATTGTATTCAATTGTGGTTTCAGGGATCGAGTCATAGCTTGTGTGTGTTTGTTTACAAAAATAAAAGTTATGTTTCCTTTACTCTTTTTTTTCTAATTATTGCTATAATCAAGAGCAGGAGCTAAGCAGTGAGGAATTGGAGGTAATTAGATATCCAGGTTAGATCAAGAGCCCCTCACTAGTATCAAGAAACACCCATTGATACTGTGGGTGTACTTAATTTTTCAGATCTACTGCCTATTGTTCCAATGTGTGTATTAGTCTCTTGTGGGATACCATGTGGGATACCACCCGTGAATGTTTACCTCGTTTCATGTCATTATTTAAAGGAGATCCTAAGTCAGACTTTCCCATTTTTTAAATCCGTGCTGGTTACCTCTGATGAATCCTCTCCTGCAACTGCTCTAATATTCCTTTCTTTAAGGAGGAATGAAAGTCATTACGCCGAAGCTGGAACAATTTATAACTTAGAAGTAATGCAACAAACTCCGATTTTAGCCTCAAAGAAGTGCAAACAAGCTTATAATTTGTGTGAATGACCTAAGAAAGAGCCAGCATCTTTAGAAACTTAATTTCAACACTAAAACAAATGACTGGGAAGAGGTAAACAATAAACTAACACACATTCCATATAAAACCATCCTGAGCACTCTTAACCCAGAACAACGTATGAAAAAGCTGAATACAGAAGCATAAAATTTCATGTATCCCTCTGAGAAAGCCTATAAGAAGATAAAAGACAGGGAACATAAAAGGCTTCATATAAAAGAAGGTTGCTGAACTGCTCGACAAAACGAAAACATCATAAAAATGATGTAAATACAGAGGGAAGTTATAGATAAGAACATGAACTAAAGGACTCGTTCATAATAGGAAAAAACAGAGAGAAAATTATAAATACTTTTTCACACATGCAAAATCCAAAGTTAAAAACCTCTTGCAGTAATGATCTACTTAAGTGAGATTCAAACACACACGACAAAGAAATGAACGAACTCCTGAGGGAACATCATGAGAACTGAGAACTACACACACCTAACTAATTTTTATTCCAAATCCATCAGATTTCAAAGAAACAGGCAATATGCCCATGCACACAGTACCTGGGCCTTTTTCTGTAATTCGGAATTTGTAAAGAAAGTCAAAGAACTATTAGCATGAACACTGAGTGTACTTTGAAAGAGTAGTTCAAGTCCATGTGAAATCCCAGAGGCCTTCAAAGAAGTGCAGAAGTATTTTCTGCTCTTCCTTAAGGAGGCAGCAGAGCTATAACATACAATTATCGACCATTGGCGCTGACATAGTTTTTGAAAGGGTACTGAGATGTACACTTCTGTATTTATAGAACCTATAACCTACATAACCCAAGTTAACATGGATTTAGAGTACGAAGAATTATCTACATCTTGAAAGAAAACCAAAATGCAGGTGAAATTCACACTAATTTTGCAAGACACATAAGAAATGTGACCGTGGAGCGATAGCACATCCTCTGATATCAACAGGTATAATATGAAAAGTAGTTTGAACTTGATATACAAATTTCCAACAAACAGAACACAAAGAGTGATTAGTAAACAAAATAGAGTCGATTCTCAAAGTTAAAAGCTCAGTTCCCTGAGGCACCTTAATTGCTTCTCATTCTTATAGCAGAGTAAAATAATAGTCACAGCGTCATATCATCCTTTGCGAATGACATCAAAATAAGTATGAAAGTTTTTTCTTAGTAGATAATCTAGGAAAATTACGCTCGTTTATGAACATAGTCTTCCGCTGGACATAAAAAATAACATGTTCAGTGGTGATTAAATATCATTAGCTTAGGTATGGTAATAGAGAACTCAAAACCAGCATAAATTAAAAAAAAATACAGGCAGTCTATCTCATCCAACATAAACGAGTAAAATGCTTAAGAATAAATCCCGAGATGTTATTTAGAAAACCCAGTAAAGGAAATGCAGCAAAGGTCTGAAAAATAACAGGTTTATGGGAAATTTGAAATCAAGAGAAATAACGCAAAGGATGATGCTATTCTGTTCACAGATCCATTCAAGGAATGACACACATCAGAGCTGGGGAAGTTACATAGTCTAGTCCTCGCACTGAGTCAATAAATCATTTAAACTACTTGGAAGATATAGGAGGTTCAGGTCCCAAATATTCACTCCATCTTAACATAAGGCAGTGAGAGATACCAGAGGAATCGTAAATTAAAAACACTATGTCAAGAAAACACTATGTCAACAACCTTAGTCCAGGACTCCTCAACCTGCAGCCAGGTTGAGACAGGGTAGAAAATCCCTCGAAATAATTCACACGCATAATAATCTAGAAAGGCAACTTTAGCGACATATTAGTCTGTCTTGGACGAACTCTATCCAAATTTGAGTACCACACTGCTTCTGTTTCGTTGATTTATTTCAGACGATCAGGATGGAAATGTAGAGAGAGAGAAACAGACAAACGCAGTCAGACAGCGATCGAAATTATCATAAAAGAAATTATCAGTAAAAGACTTCCGAATCCCCTTCGCTCTATATTCGTCCTTACTGACATTAAGTTGCGATGACAACAGATTCATCGCCTCCCTCTTCGTTAATAATCTTCACTTAGATAAAACTGAAAAGGAAAGATAAAAGTTAAAGAAATTAACAATAATGATAACTATATTACAATAATAGTGTTAACTATTAAAATTAATAAAAATATGAATATTATTTATATTGACAATAAATATCTCAAAACTCATTTTATGAACCTAAATAAGAAAGAAATATATTAAGACATAAATTTTCAAGTTTTTCTTATCTAGTTCGTTTCTTCCCTAATTTTATTTTCTGCGCTAAAAGAAGAGTCTGGCTTATTTGATAGTCAATACTTATTTACTGGAGAGAATTAAAGGAGATGGCGAGGGAGGAGATGAAGATCTCTCCTAGGGAAGGAGAGAGAGAGAGAGAGAGGGAGAGGGAGAGCTTCCGTATTCTTTAGTAATAGTATATTTGCTTGATCTATTTGAAAACCTTGAAATGTTATTCAGGATATGTAGAAATCCTGGAATCTTCGTGTTAGCAATGTACAGACCTCAATTGCAGCACTCTCCTGATAATGTAAACCTCTACGTCAGCTTATTACAATTGTTGGGGACCTCAACCAGCATCTTATAGATAGGGATTCTAATGAACTTCTTGCAGTGTTTACCATAAAAATATAGACATTTTTCTTCTCTGGTATATCTGGCTCCTCCCTCGAGCCAGCAGTGCGTGATCTGTATTAAGACAGCAAATGACAGCAGATAACTTAAGGGAAAATGGATATGATT
The DNA here is from genome assembly GCA_009830355.1 of Cherax destructor. NCBI lineage: Eukaryota > Metazoa > Arthropoda > Malacostraca > Decapoda > Parastacidae > Cherax > Cherax destructor. The sequence goes on along the minus strand of WNWK01000300.1, from coordinate 564,517 downwards.
GCATTGATTTAGAACACCTTTACTGAAGGACCGAAATGTTTTCATTAACGGTGTTCTAAGTGAATGCATTCGCGTCCATTTCCCTCGAGTGATGTACAGTGGTAGAGTATACCGACGGTATGTAAACAAGGTAGACAATGCAGGTTATGGCATTTTATTGTGAAGACGTCTCTTCCCTGTTGTAAGAAAAGCATTCACAAAATAACGCCACAGCCCCCACAATGGTCTTATTTACACCCCAAGGCTGTCTATATAACACCGAAGATACTATGAGAACGAGGTGAAAAATCATCTTGCACAGCCTGGCGGTGGGAGAAAGAAAACTGGCCTGCCCTTTGCTCGGAGCTTCACGTCTCCGAATTGACTGTCCCTGTCCAAGGTGATGTTAAAATCCATTTGTCAAATCTCCTAAGCAAGCACATCCATGGTAGCAGTAATAGTATACAATACCGACGAGATGAGGGATAAGACTCATGTTCAACTCCTGGGTATTATTATTCTAAAGGGGTTTCGCCAACCAGTGGCTTTCATCAGTTCAATACAGAGGTTATTTGAAGGTGTTGAAACTGCAGACTGGGGACTGATTACCTCGTCTTCTACTGTCTCCAGTTTCAACGACCTTCAAGTAACCTCTGTATTGAATTGATAAAGCCACTGGTGGGCGAAACGTCTTCAGAATAATGATACCCAGGTGTTGCACATGTGTCTAATTCATCAACAAGTACATCCTCCGCCTTCAGTACGCAACGTTACCTCGACGTACGTAACGTTACCTCCACGTACGTAACGTTACCTCCACGTACGTACGTTGGTTGTCGTTGCCGAGGGTACTACTGCTAAGCACAGACCTTGAGAAAGTACAACATGCATACCACCACCACTACCATCGGCAACACCAAAAAAGATACCACTACCACCACGACCCCTACCACCACAATAATGCCTCCACTACCATGTTCAACAGCACCACCACCACTACTAATATCACCACCACAGTCAACACCGCTACGAAATGCCTCTCAATCACCACCACAATCAACACCGTTACAAAATGCCCCTCAACCACCACCACCATCACCACCAATACATATCACCTCCTCAGGCGCCCACCACCACCAAACTCCTGACACCACCACATCAATTCATTCTGATTATTTTGGTCTGGTGTATGTTTGTATGTATGTGTACGTATATATGCATACGTACGTACGTGAGGGTTGGAGGTAGAGAGGGAAGGGGCAGGGGGAGGTAACAGAGGGTGGTACTCTGGGAACGGGAGATGGATCACTGTAATTTCGTTGGGCCTGCAAGATCCTAACAGGAGCATTTTTATGCCCTCACCCTCATAAATCGGCATCCGTTGCACATTTTTATGAGAGCATAAACCCGAGACATAGAAAACGGCGGGTCATGTCACTTTTACTGTTGCCTCCTAAAAAGATATGGCGGCCTTTTACGTGGGAAGAGTAATTTGATATTATGTTATTCATTGAAGGACTGGCAACACTTCGTTCTTGGAGGAGGCAAGGAAGGGGGTCAGTGTTATTTCTGGTATATTTTTTAACGGGGAGTACCGCCCCCCCCCCGCTGCTCGGTTTTAGACCAGGATTCATCAAATGAAATGAAAAATTGAAAAATATGACCGTAGAGGTGCCTTGATGACTGTTAAGAGCTCTTGGTCTCGGTAACTAGAGCCACACACCCATGGATCAAACCTAAATTATCTCCCTTTTCCCTAAAGGTTTAGCGCTCCCCAGTAAAAACAATAATCAGAGCAATAAGAAGTAATAAGAAATATGTGTACAGTATAAGAAGAAGAAAAACTTTATAAAATTGGGTTGTCTGAATGTGCGTGGATGTAGTGCGGATGATAAGAAAGAGATGATTGCCGATGTTATGAATGAAAAGAAGTTGGATGTCCTGGCCCTAAGCGAAACAAAGCTGAAGGGGGTAGGCGAGTTTCAGTGGGGAGAAATAAATGGGATTAAGTCAGGAGTATCTGAGAGAGTTAGAGCTAAGGAAGGGGTAGCAATGGTGTTGAAGGATCAGTTATGGAAGGAAAAGAGGGAATATAAATGTGTAAATTCAAGGATTATGTGGATTAAAATAAGGGTCGGATGCGAAAAGTGGGTCATAATAAGCGTGTATGCACCTGGAGAAGAGAGGAGTGTAGAGGAGAGAGAGAGATTTTGGGAGATGTTAAGCGAATGTATAGGAACTTTTGAACCAAATGAGAGAGTAATTGTGGTAGGGACCCAAATGCTAAAGTGGGAGAAACATGCAGAGAGGGTGTAGTAGGTAAGTTTGGGGTGCCAGGTGTAAATGATAATGGGAGCCCTTTGATTGAACTTTGTATAGAAAGGGGTTTAGTTATAGGTAATACATATTTTAAGAAAAAGAGGATAAATAAGTATACAAGATATGATGTAGGGCGTAATGACAGTAGTTTGTTGGACTATGTATTGGTAGATAAAAGACTGTTGAGTAGACTTCAGGATGTGCATGTTTATAGAGGGGCTACAGATATATCAGATCACTTTTTAGTTATAGCTACAGTGGGAGTAAAAGGTAGATGGGATACAAGGAAAATAGAATCAGTAAGTAAAAGAGAGGTGAAGGTTTATAAACTAAAAGAGGAGGCAGTTAGGGTAAGATATAAACAACTATTGGAGGATAGATGGGCTAGTGAGAGTGTAGGCAATGGGGTCGAAAATGTATGGGGTAGATTTAAAAATGTAGTGTTAGAGTGTTCAGCAGAAGTTTGTGGTTACAGGCGAGTGGGTGCAGGAGGGAAGAGGAGCGATTGGTGGAATGATGATGTAAAGAGAGTAGTAAGGGAGAAAAGTTAGCATATGAGAGGTTTTACAAAGTAGAAGTGATGCAAGGAGGGAAGAGTATATGGAGAGAAAAGAGAGGTTAAAAGAGTGGTGAAGCAATGTAAAAAAGAGCAGATGAGAGAGTGGGTGAGATGTTATCAGCAAATTTTGTTGAAAATAAGAAAAAGTTTTGGAATGAGATTAATAAGTTGAGGAAGCTAGAGAACAAATGGATTTGACAGTTAAAAATAGGAGGAGAGTTATTAAATGGAGAGTTAGAGTATCGGGAAGATGGAGAGAATATTTTGAGGATTTGTTAAATGTTGATGAAGACAGGAAGCTGTGATTTCGTGTGTAGGGCAAGGAGGAATAACATCTTGTAGGAGTGTGGAAGAGCCAGTTGTGGGTGTAGGGAAGTTCGTGAGGCAGTGGGTAGAATGAAAGGGGGTAAGGCAGCTGGGATTGATGGGATAAAGATAGAAATGTTAAAAGCAGGTGGGGATATAATTTTGGAGTGGTTGGTGCTATTATTTAATAAATGTATGGAAGAGGGTAAGGTACCTAGGGATTGGCAGAGAGCGTGTATTGTTCCTTTGTATAAAGGCAAAGGGGACAAAAGAGAGTGCAAAATTATAGGGGAATAAGTCTGTTGAGTGTACCTGGTAAAGTGTATGGTAGAGTTATTATGAAAGAATTAAGAGTAAAACAGAAAGCAGGATAGCAGATGAACAAGGGGCTTTAGGAAAGGTAGGGGTGTGTAGACCAAGTGTTTACAGTGAAACATATAGGTGAACAGTATTTGGATAAGGGTAAAGATGTTTTGTGGCATTTATGGATTTGGAAAAGGCGTATGATAGGGTAGATAGGGGGCAATGTGGCAGATGTTGCAGGTGTATGGAATAGGAGGAAGGTTACTGAAGCAGTGAAGAGTTTTTATGAGGATAGTGAGGCTCAGGTTAGAGTGTGTAGGAGGGAAGGGACTATTTCCCAGTAAAGTGGGCCTTAGACAAGGATGTGTGATGTCACCGTGGTTGTTCAATATATTTATAGATGGGGTTGTAAGAGAAGTGAATGCGAGGGTCTTGGCAAGAGGTGTTGGGCTAAAAGATAAAGAAGCAAATACAAAGTGGGAGTTGTCACAGTTGCTTTTTGCTGATGACACTGTGCTTTGGAGATTCTGAAGAGAAGCTGCAGAGGTTGGTGGATGAATTTGGTAGGGTGTGTAAAGAAGAAAATTGAAAGTGAATATAGGAAAGAGTAAGGTGATGAGGATAACAAAAAGAATAGGTGACGAAAGATTGGATATCAGATTGGAGGAGAGAGTATGGAGGAGGTGAATGTATTCAGATATTTGGGAGTGGACATGTCGGCGGATGGGTCTATGAAGGATGAGGTGAATCATAGAATTGATGAGGGAAAAGGGTGAGTGGAGCACTTCGAGTCTGTGGAGACAAAGAACCTTGTCTATGGAAGTAAAGAGGGAATGTATGAGAGTAGTTATACCAACGCTCTTATATGGGTGTGAAGCATGGGTGATGAATGTTGCAACGAGGAGAAGGCTGGAGGCAGTGGAGATGTCATGTCTGAGGTCAATGTGTGGTGTGAATATAATGCAGAGAATTCGGAGTTTGAAATTAGGAGGAGGTGCGGGATTACCAAAACGATTGTCCAGAGAGCTGAGGAGGGGTTGTTGAGGTGGTTTGGACATGTAGAGAGAATGGAACGAGACAGAGTGACTTGAGAGTGTATAAATCTGTAGTGGAGGAAGGCGGGGTAGGGGTCGGCCTAGGAAAGGTTGGAGGGAGGGGTAAAGGAAGTTTTGTGTGCGAGGGGCTTGGACTTCCAGCAAGCATGTGTGAGCGTATTTGATAGGAGTGAATGGAGGCATATGGTTTTAATACTTGACGTGCTGTTGGAGTGTGAGCAAAGTAACATTTATGAAGGATTCAGGAAACCGGCAGGCCGGACTTGAGTTCTGGAGATGGGAAGTACAGTGCCGGCACTCTGAAGGAGGGTGTTAATGTTGCAGTTTTATAACTGTAGTGTAAAGCACCCTTCTGGCAAGACAGTGATGGAGTGAATGATGATGAAAGTTTTTCTTTTTCGGGCCACCCTGCCTTGGTGGGAATCGGCCGATGTGTTAATAAAAATATAAAAAAAATATAAGCTGAATTTAAGTAGAAGTATCCAAGATTGATTTCTCATCCTCCAAGTTCTTTCTGCCAGAGTGCAAAACTTTTAACACTCTTCCCTTTCAACACCCGTGTCACAGGAAGGCAGCACCTCCCTGGGTTGATGCTGAGTGCAAATTTTTTGGACAGATCTCGTCATGGAAGAAATAACAGTAAATGTAAATGTTCTTGTTTTGATCAAGTAAAGTTGTGGCTAAAAGGAACTATTTTGCTTCTTTTCTAGCAGAAAGTTTTGTATTGGGTTTTTGCTTTTCAAATCTTTCCCCATGAATAAAAAACTGGTATTATTATTATGATTTATTATATTTATTAATATTTTTATAAGTAGTATTAATATTATTATTATTTATATTATTATTATTAATGTTATTATTTGTATTATTATATTACATTTATCTGGAGCGCTTAACCCGTAGGGGTCATGACACGCACTCATATTCGACTGATAAAATTGGAACACGGGTTCCAGTTCTTAGATCAAGAGGAGCCCCTCCCCGGCATTAAGAAATCCCCCTTTAAAGGAAGTACATAGTAATGTATCTGGGTCTCTGTGAGAGTGACTATACTTGCGTTCTTGTTACGTTGGTTTCCTTAATTCTGTTGCCCCTTTTTCCCCTAGTAGTAAATAGATACCTACGCATTAATAGAGTTGTGGGTCACATCCTAAGCAGGGCAAGATGTTATTGTTATTACACCTGTTGGCCCTTACCATCTAGGATTCATTAGATACCTGGATGTTAGTCGATTGTTGTGGGTCACATCCTAAGCAGGGCAAGACCTATGGGCAAGTCTACTTACACCTGTTGCCCCTTTTCATCTAGGAGTAGATAGGTACCTACGTGTTTGTTGACAGTTATGGGTGGGAACCTCATATCAGGTCGTTGCTGAGATGACATTTGCAAGTCTATACAAAATTTGTGTGAGGTAGTAAATGGTTTAACAAAAGCGATAGGAGAATTAAACACACTTGCAACATTTGGGAATCTTAATTGAGGAAACGTTTCGCCAGCAAGTGGTTTCCTCAGTCCAGTAAAGAGGTGAATGGTTTTTACCTAAAATTCTACCTGTATGAAACAGTGACGTTATACAGCTGTTTCGTCACAGATGAAACGTTGCAGAGGTTATATTCCAGCAACGTTTCTCTCTGCTGAGTTCTTTCAAGACATGAAACAGCACTATATAGGGCGAAACGTTGTAATACAACAAGGCTGTTTTTGTTAAAATGGTATAAAATACCGACAGGTTGTTAGGTAAGACACATGTGCAACAGTTAGGTATCTTTATTTCGAAACGTTTCGCCTACACAGTAGGCTTCTGTACTCGACTGAAGAAGCCTACTGTGTAGGCGAAACGTTTAAAGATACCTAACTGTTGCATATATGTCTTGCCTAACAAGGCTGTTTTTTTCCTTTTTAGTTCCTACCAACGCATATACAGTATATCCTTTCATTGTTAGTTCTGTTTCGAGGTAGAGTACAGCCGTTGATTCCTGACTACTGTTGCAAACAGCCGTTGATTCCTGGCTACTGTTGCAAACAGCCGTTGATTCCTGGCTACTGTTGCAAACGGGAGAAAAAACAATGTTGGTTGGGTTGGTAACTCATCGCAAACCTCTTCCCAATGGAACAATATCACACTGCTTCAGAATTATGGGGTATCCGGTGACATTAACGGTAACCGGACTATAATTAGTGGCTGGGTATCCGGCGTTTATGTGAACTGTGAAGTAATAACAGGTGTTGGGGGGTAGAGTATGGTCCGGCCCTTTCCCCCCGCCTCTCTCTTGTAATGAGCAGCCTTGAAGGAGGGAGTAGACCTCTCTCTCTCTCTCTCTCTCTCTCTCTCTCTCTCTCTCTCTCTCTCGAGGTGAAATTGCTCCCATGTGACCTCTCTCACAGGAGTTCTTTAGGGTGACCCAATAATTTCGCAAAAACCATTCTGAACCTAACGAAAAAATATATATTTCATTGTGGTTGTTTATTATTAAATTATTGTAAACTTTTATAAAAATTATTTATTTGGCTTAGGTTAAATTAAATTGCGCTTGTTATAATAAGGTTAGGTAGGTTTCCTAACGTTCTTTTGTTACAAAATCATTAATTTTTATAATAACATAAATGAAAAAAATATATATCTTTAAATGTATAAGAGAAAATTTTAGAAAGGACTTAATTTTAAATGAACTCTTGCTAATTGACTAGTTTTACCTATTCGACACGAATAGGTAATATATATATATATATATATATATATATATATATATATATATATATATATATATATATATATATATATATATATATTCTCTCCCTCTTACTCTTCCCAGTACTTTCCATTCTCTCCCCTCTCCCTCTACGTACTCAAACCCTCACCATTCTCTCCACCTCTCCCTCTACGTACTCTCTCCCTCACCATTCTCCCTCCCTGTACTCTAACATTGCGAGAATTTCCTCTTAAGCTTTCGCATTTTTACAGAGGACATTTTTTCTTTCTTTTTTAAGGCGTGCTTTCAAATGAATTTAGAGAAATGTTTTTCTGTAAGCACGAGAAAACGCTCTTGTTTACATTATATATATATATATATATATATATATATATATATATATATATATATATATATATATATATATATATATATATATATATATATATATATGTGTGTGTGTGTGACTATTATAGTTTACAAATTCTGATGATGGTGAATGGCCACCGAAACTTTGATTTTTTATAAACTGCCGAACCCATATTCCTTATACAAACTATAATTGGTAATAACAATGATAACAAAAATAGTAATAATAATAATAATAATAATAATACAAAATATGTTCTGAGGTAGTCCAAATGTTCTATGCTGGATTTATACGCTTCAGACAACAAGAGTTACGCAGTGCTACGCAGGCAGGCAGTGGTGCGTCGAGTTGGTGTGCGCTTACCAGCACCTCAAGGGAGGTTCCTTGCCTCTGTTGTGGGGTTCTTTATCCCAGGAATTGAGCCTGACATGTTATTCCTTGGATCCAACCTAAGTAATTCTCATTCTTTTAGGCGCTGTATGATACTTTTGGATTTAGCTCACCCCATGAATGTAATAATTTATAATGATAAATATAATAATGACACACACACACACACACCAGGAGCTGTGACTCGACCCATGCAACCACAACTAGGTGAGTACAACTAGGTGAATACACACACACACACACACACACACACCGTGCACATCTCCTGAGGCACACATCAATCAGATAACTGCTGCAGCATACGGGCGGCTGGCAAACCTAAGAATAGCGTTCCAATACCTCACTAAGGAATCATTCAAGACTCTGTATACCATATACGTCAGGCCCATACTGGAGTATGCAGCACCGGTTTGGAACCCACACCTGGTCAAGCACGTCAAGAAATTAGAGAAAGTGCAAAGGTTTGCAACAAGACTAGTCCCAGAGCTAAGGGGATTGTCCTACGAAGAAAGGTTAAGGGAAATCGGCCTGACGACACTAGAGGACAGGAGGGTTAGGGGAGACATGATAACGACATATAAAATACTGCGAGGAATAGATAAGGTGGACAGAGACAAGATGTTCCAGAGAGGGGACACAGAAACAAGGGGTCATAATTGGAAGTTGAAGACTCCTATGAGTCAAAGGGATGTTAGGAAGTATTTCTTCAGTCATAGAGTTGTCAGGAAGTGGAATAGCTTAGAAAGCGACATAGTGGAGGCAGGAACCATACATAGTTTTAAGACTAGGTTTGATAAAGCTCATGGAGCAGGGAGAGAGAGGACCTAGTAGCAATCAGTGAAGAGGCGGGGCCAGGAGCTATGACTCGACCCCTGCAACCACAAATAGGTGAGTACACACACACACACACACACACACACACAGAATTTCGTTTATTCCCTAAATTTTGGAAAATTTGGATACTAGTTTGAACAGATTATATTTTCCATACGAGTAGTTTTTTCTTCAGGCGAGTAAATACAGTGAAAAATGTATTTATTGATGTCACTTAAACTATTTAAATATTTCTTTGATAGCTTTGTTTTGCATCTTCTACCCATCCTATGGGCGGTAGCCATCCCATACCCATTCTGTGGGTAATAGCCATCACCCCATACCTACTATTCTCTGGATGGCAGTCATTCCATACCTATTCTGAGGACGGTAGTCTCCCCACACCTATATTGTGCGCGATAGTCTCCCAATACCCATCCTATGGATGGTATTCACCCATATCCATCCTGTGGGTAGCAGCGACAAGATTAGAGGCACATAATGGGTCCGAAAACTGCGTCCCATTTGAGGTTTCCTAAACGCAATATTTGCTTTTCGAAAAATATTTATATATTCAAACACTTCCGCCTTTCTTTCTAAAATAATATTTTGCATTCCTCTTTTGGATGCAACTTTTCGGTAAATGCGACACACAAAAAAATGGATTGAAAAGCAAAAAAAAAAAAAAATCTAGATGCATGATTTTTTACTTTTTTTTTGGTATAGAAAAGAA